>QVNV01027067.1:0-24392 GCA_014825455.1 Pseudomyrmex pallidus
TCAAATATAATTATTGTTTAGTGAACAAATAAAAATTAAACATGTAGTTTTTATATTTAAACAATCATTTAAATTTTGATTGACAGTAAGGGACCACTGTCAGTAATAGGGTCTTTTACCCTATATAAAAGATTTCAGGAAAAAATGTCGATTCTCTAAAGGTTAATTGCAATTGCAACGGTGACGTATAAATAAATCTACGAAAAACCAATCAACGAAGAGAAACAACAACGAACGCGACGTATAAGGTCACATTAAAGGATGAGTCAAACTGGGTTTGATTAAAATAAACAAGATACGCGCGCTTTCTCTAAAGCGAAATCGTTGTTTTTTTGACCGTCCTCCGCAATGTAATTAACGAGATTCACTTGGGTGGCAACACAACGCCGCCACTATTATGCCGCATCGAGGCGAGCAAAGTTTACAGACCGCTGTGATTATATTTGATATGCGAATCAGTGCGCGGCAGTTATGGTCTAATCAACGGACTTTGCGAAACTCGTCGCGAAGCGGGGGCGCGATGTCGACGCGCGCGTGAGAGGAAGAGCCGTTAGGGATAAGATAAAGTGGGAAATGATGAGGTAAAGAATACGTATCGAGGGTATCTAACCGGCACCGATTGTGTCCAGCTGTGTGCAATCGCTCATCACGCGCCGAGCTTTCCATTGTTCTTATGCGGGTATTGCGTTATATTTTCTATGTGGCGCGCGCGCCGTGAAAATAACACGCAGAACGTCGAAATACACAACTGCGTCTCTCTTGCACGCATCATCTCTTCTCGCTTACTATCGGCGAAATATCTCGTGGTTTTGATGTAACTTGTTCAACCGTCGGCGACTTGTAACTAAGCTATTTCGAGGTCAGTCTCGACCTCGAGATCGAGACTTGTAATATCAGTTACGAATCCGAAGATATGATCTGACCATGCAATGTCACCGTAACACCGCGAGTGTTAACTCAAATTGTTATCGGGCTTTGGTCTTTTTGTGTCTCTCTTACTTAACACGTTGAACGCCACGTCACTCGGTTTTGAGTGACGATTTTACTCAAACAACACAAATTTTATGAAGAGAGAGTTGCAAGAAATGATTAATTATTTATTATTATATATTATACATTATATAATTATTATTATTTATATATTTAATAATAATTGAAATATATATTGCACAAAACTAATGATTTTGAGCAGCAACCATCATATTCTATGGGACGTTCAACGTGTAAACGACGAAATACTGAAGTTTCGTCACACTATCACACAGTAGATGAAACTTTAGTTGCATTAATATATAGTTTCGTATCTTTTCTGGCATCCTGAGCTAGGCGGAAACTGATAAGATGCGTTAGATAGTTCTGTATACGTGTGCGTGTGTGTGCGTGTCACGAGATACACAGCGTCGCCAGAACCTCGTGGGACTCTTTACCCAGTTCTCCAGTGAACGTTCCTGTATACAGTAAATATACGGGATCAATAACCAAGCGAGAGACAAAGAGAGGGGGAGGGGACAGAGAAAGAGACAGAGATCGAGTTGCATTGATGTTTTACTTGCGTTAACGATGTGCAAACGCAACTGTGTTCGACCGTTCATCCGACACGCCCAACCGGATGTACGGCAATCCTACACTTCCACCCACATACAGCTTGTGTATATATACATATATATATATATACACACATATAGTATGCGTGTATCTCTTGGGTCTCCGCGCGTGAGCGCAACGTACGAGAGCGCGCGCGAGTGAGCGGAGCGATCTCTCAGCTTGCGCGCGCGCGGCGGCGGCGGCGGCGGTGTGCGCGCCTTTTGCAGGAAATGACAGAACATATACATCTAGTTACATGATCAGAAGCGAGATGAAAAGTGAAAGTAACCAAGGTTGGCACAAAGAAATCATTGAGAAATTAGCGGGAACGATCACTAGGTGTGCTCGCGCGCGCGCTCGATCGACCTACATGCGACGAAGAATGTCAACATTTCTAACAAGGTTACACACGAAAATCGCCGCTGGACCACCCCCGAATCGATTTCGCAACGAGATCGATTCGCGCGGCAACGTGTCGCCCCCGCCTCACCGCAATCACGAACGGAGATTTACTTACGTTAACTTTGGCGAGATAAAGCTCCAGTTCTTTGTAAGGATCCATCTCGGGCGTCTTTGCGCTCGTCAGCTTCTCGTCGTCATTATCCGCGAGCGCAAAGCGACTCGACGCTCGATGTGCTGCGATGTTTTCCGTTTTTTCCTGCATGCGGCCGTCGTCTTTTTGCATAATCTCCATGCTTTTTTACGTGCAGTCCGCGCGCTTCGGTGCAATCACGCGCATTTCTTTCTAAATAATTGAAATCAAACAAACAGATTATAAAAATTAAATTGCAGAAGTATCGGAATTGAAGTTTTGCAAATTAAATACCAGTTGAAGAGAAGTAGCTTTTGGATTAAATTTACAAATGTGTCGCAGAAAGAGATATAGTAAAAACTTTAACGCGCAATAAAAACAAATTTATATTCCTCCTGTGTGTGTGGCACAAAACAAATACTTGTGTGACTTCGTTGTTAGTCGAGAAGCAACAACGATGTTTATTTGAAGACCGACGAACGACTCGACACGTCATATCTCGTGCACTTTGATTATGAGCAATGCAATATAAGATAGCTTCTATTTACATTCGATCAGTATATACCTGTTCTATCTCAAAGATATATTGCTACTATCGTGTACACTTACACACACACAATCGTGTGTATGTGTGATAATATTTTCCTCATTGTTAAAAAAAAAAAAGAGTTTTACACAACTAAACATTTTGCAAAACGCGCGATTGAGACGCGGACAGACGTAAGTCGTCGAACAATTCCAAGTGAATTACTACGTGCGTTATTTCGCCAAGATAACGCGGTGAAATATCAAATTCGCTTGCATCTAAACCGAAGCAAAACTAAAATCCTGACGCGGGCATGAAAGGAAGAAGAAAAAAAAAAAAAAACGAACGTTTCAGCAAAGCGCTGCACACGCGGGGTGTATGCGTCACGCCTAGACACGCGTAGATATTTAATTGACGAGGAATTCCAAGGATGATGATTTTACGATGATGTCATCCAGAGGCGACGACGGGAATTCGTAATCAGGTTTTTGTTTTTTGGAATTGTGAGAGACGCGCAGGATCCGGTGGTGGTAAAGTGGTCGTTGTCGCGCGGCAGATATACTCTTCGACCGGTCTCTTCTGACGATAAAGCAAACGATTATACGAATCACCAAGCCACGTTGCAACGCTTGCCCAGGCGTTGCTCACTCGCTTACGACGACGGACACGTAAGTGATGTGCGCACATACACGTACTTACTATCAGCTCCCTTGTAAACAACAACGCGTCCAGCTTCCGTTACGCGGCCGTTTAATCCGCGATATCACCGTGTGTATCCGATTTGCGTCCGATCCGGCTGTGTCGCGTTTTATAACGGTTATGGTATTTCTCGCTTTGTCGTCTCTCGATCGTTCGGTTTGCATGCGCATATATGTATTATTTATAATACATACCCGAACAAGAGAGCAAGCGAATATCGGATTTACAATGCCGTATAGAGAGCCGCGATGAAGAAACCTACTTCTTTATCGTCATATATAATTTTAATCGTAATGGGGTTTTTTTATGTGTGTGTGTGTGTGTGTGTACGTACTGATAAAATACTTTCTTGAAGTTTATGGAGTACGTTAGTTACATTGCTGTCGTCTGTTTGAGCTCCTCTTCTGTGTGCGAGCTGTGAATATCAAATTCCATTTTCGACGCATCCGACAAAAAAAAACATTCAGAATAAATAAATACTATTGCAATTTGTATTTCTTTATTAAGTCCTGAAGTACGAGACCACGTATATATTTATGAAATTTATTTCTTTATTGAGTTCCGAAGTATAAAATTATATGTGTGTGTATTTATATCGCGTGCCCGAAGAAATAAACTTCAATTGTATTAAAATATCGGATCATTAAATATGAAACTTGAGAAATATATAGAAATTCGAAGTTTGTTTCTTCGGGCGTACGATCGTCAACGAAAGATGTCAAGACATTTGTCCAAAGACATTGTCTATGGACTTTTACGCGCGCCGCGTAATTCGTTCGCACGACCTGGTGTCCTGCAATAAAGCAGTAAAAAAAAATACCGTACAGCGTGTTATACTCACGCGAAAAGTGGTTTTGGCGGGTGTTCAAGAAGACACCGGCGACGAAACGTCGAGGGACGACCACCACATGTTGCCGCGGTGTTTACTTGTACAAAGGTTGTAGGCGATGCCGTGACGCGACGCACGTAAGAACGCAACCGCAGCGATCTTTCATGATCCAGCGATTATATCATCGCGGTCATCCGGTCTTCATCTCGAACCGGACTGTTTCGGCACTTTAACTCTTTCTCTCTCTGTCTCTTTTTTTCTCTCTCTCTCTCTATGAGCAATATTTTTTTCCGCGAAATATTGAGCAACGTTATCTCCCGAAACGGCACACAGCAACGATTGTATTATTTTCCGAGTTATTTTATCAAGTGTATTTAGTTCCAAAACTTTTTGGTGCCGTTTTAATTCACGCGAATATAAATCGAGCGTTGAAATTCTGCGTTTTAACTCAGAGTTTCTCGGTAAAAAAAAGAAAAAAATGTCTTTACTCGACCGCCTTTTACAATCTTTGCACTATGTTACGCATTATTATTATTATTATTATCCTCGTTTTTTGTTCTATTCAGACTCGCTCGTGCGCGGAGTTGAAAAGTACGCGAGGAATCGGGTGTGCAAGGCGCTGTGCGTCGCGTTTCCCTGGTGGCATGTCACGTGGATGCAACCGTTACACGTTCGTTGAAGTCTCGCGTGTGTGTACAACACAACACAACACACATACGAGCCGCCTTGTATTTAATCGAATAATCCGTGCCTACCGAAATCCGCTCGGTTCGCGCGCATGACGTCACCGCGTTTGTATTTTCTGTCTACGCGACACACTACGTACGTGTGTGTGCGTGTGTGTGTGCACAACAAGAGAAGTCCGTATCTCTCAGAGACCCACGGATATCACTTTCGGCTCCGTTCCTTCGGCACCGTTTTAAAATGTTGTACCTCCCGAAATACGAGGAGGAGAAGCGACGGAGTTCCGTTTCTTCTCGAAACCTTGACTCCGTCCTCGAACACGCGATCGGATACAACACACCGGCGCGTGAGACACGTGAATTTTCGAAATCACTCAACGAAGGTGTATTGTAATATACGCGGGCGATACAAAACGCTCGCGTAAATTCCGCGAAAGAGAAACAAACCTACCGCCGTAACTGTCATGGAGAGACTGAAGCGACAACAGCGCACGCTTCGGAGCGAGCTCGAGCCCCCCACAAGCCCCAGTCACTGGAAGTCTCCTTCTCCTAACTCCCTTGGATCCCCCATTACGTGTATCGTAGTGCATAATGCTTTACGCTTTTTTTTTTCCTTTTCTTTTTTCACTTCCGATTCGCCTCGCTCGCTCGCTCGCTTGCTCGCGCACGTCGTCGCTCTCCTCCTCGTTACCTATCCTCTCCCCCTACCATCTGGCGTGATTCATTGAGTATCGTAATCTCTAAGTACTTCGTGTTCTAAAGTCGAACGCGCGCGCGACTTAACATAAGAGAGAGATTCCGAATGTCTTTGCGCGCGCGCGCGCACGCGCTACAACACAAGAGTCCCGCGCTGCCAGATCACACACGCGGGGCCACAGCCGAGACGAATGCTATATTACACATAGCGGGGTATACAACGTATGTACGGTGACGCGAGCAATGAATCGCGAAAAGATCGTCGGTCGGGAGCGCGCGGGGATTGGCCGCTGAATCCTATATGTGAGGCAACTGTCTTCCTCTCCTTCGGCCTCGCGCTGCGCTCAATCTTTCCGCGATTCATTGCTCGTTACTGTATGTACTTACATGTACTACGTATTACACTCGCATATGTGGCCGAACTGTGCGTGCGCGAAGCACCAGACGAGCGCTCGCGAATAACCGACGCGAACGTTATATTGAACACGTTATATTCCGCTCTCTTTCTCTCTCTCTCTCCTCCTCGCGCGTTGGTATGTGCCTCGGTATGTCATGCCACACGAAGTATCTCCGCTGTTAAGCGATTCTGAATGAAGCTTATAGTTTGGGACGAGTTTTCGAGTTTGAGACTCGTTTTGTCCTCACACACACACACACGCGCGCGCACACGCACAGATACACATAGAAGCGGAGCAACATCGGTTCCGCGGAGAAAGGGAAAGGGAGAGATTCCTCTTCTGTGTCTCTCGTCCGAGTCATTCTCCTTTGGTCGGGTCAGGAGGCGCGCATAAAGAAGGAACCTCTCCCTTTTCCTCTCGTCACACATGTCTCACAGAAAGAAAAAAAAAATAAATTTATTACAATAAGAAGTACGATCCCGACGACGACAAAGAAGAAGAAGAAGAAGAGGAGAATCTCTCCAAAACAAACTTAGGACCGAAACGCGGATGGGAATAAAAACTTACTAACGTAGGTTGCAATGTGCGGCTGTTGCGGCTCTTTTATTGCGGCGGCTGCGCGATGCAAAGCCGCGGGCCGAGAATCTAATTACGCGCGCGCGTATCAATTATATCCGTTTTGCCGAGATGTCCCGTCCGTATATATAATAGAATGTACGAACTACCCGCGCGTGATAAATGATTCATTCCGGAGGAGAGGATGAACGCGCCGCGCCGCGCGGCATTCTTCGCAGATGTGCGCGCGCGCGCGCGGTCGTGGATCTCGAGGTGACGGACCGAAATTTATATCGCGATGGTACTGATTCGATGGAATGCAACGTCGGGGGTACATACACCTACCTACCTACCTACCTACCTACCTACCTACCTACCTATACTCTGCCTCGCGAAATATCCTCGCTTCAAACGTTTGGTTCGGCGCGCGAACGTGCACGTCCTTGAAATCAAGAATCCCGGGCCATTAATTCTGCGTGCGGAGAATGTTCCGCGCGCGCGGGAACATTCGTCCTCACGGGAGAGAGACTCAGCTGTTTCTTATTAAAAACGTGGCGCACATGTTGGGGCACGCGTGGATACACGTTTCCCTCGACTATCCTCCTAAGTGAATAGTATAAACTTCCCTCCTTTATGTGTATACATGTGTGTGCGCGCGCGCGCGCTATACCTCACGGTTTGTTACTTCGGAGAATCTCGAATGGCCGACGAGGAAAGTCGCGGCAGAGTCGTTGAAACTTCCAATTTTATTTTGTGTTCGGTGTAATAAAACGGAGCGAGAGAGAGAAAAAGAATAGATATTCTGTAAATATGAAATGGTGTGGTGTATATTATAAAATTCCTTCACGTTTTTAATGGAGCCGATTTGGACAAATTTCGGAAGTCTCGGCAACGCGGCGTAAAACAAAAAAAATTCACTCCGTCGGCTTCTTTATGGTATATATCGCGTGTTTCAGCTTTATATTCGTCAAGGATGATATCATGAACGCGCCCGCATGCCTGCTCATTAAACCCTATTACGAGGCAATTAAAACCAGTTAACAAAAATGAGGCCGTAAACTAATGGCGACTGCGTTTTTTCTTTTTGCGCAATTATTCTTTCTTATTTTATTGTGTGTGTGTGTGTGTGTGTCGCGTATATTATTTTTATTAAAAACAAATAGCGAGAAATTAAAGATTCGAAATCGGAGGTTGGAGAAAAAAAAAAAAAACGACAATGTCGTAAAACTCTCTCCTCACGTCCTGAAACGATCAGCTGCATTAGCCAGTGACTCAATTTGTTGCTTTGAACCAGTTGAGTAAGTCAGTAATCAGCTGTTGTCGATCGGCGAATTAGTTTATTCGCTAATCAAGTCTGTGAATCAATTGACCAATATATGTAAAGGTGTAAGTTTACGCGTAACCCGATCAACTCGAAGAGAGTCGTGTGGCTATGGGTGTGATGTAGCGTAGTACACGCGAGAACGGTTCGAGTTGCTATACGAGACAGTCTCTGACCTTGCGATTGTAATAACAGACTTATATGCCAGTGACCCAGTGACTTGTTGCAACTCACCGGCTGACAGTGACAAATGAAGCGAATAGATTAGAGGATAATTATTTGGAAGCCCGTATTCGTCATACGGTACAATACGTTTATTTGCTCTCGCAAATTGGATCCCGTTGCCGCTCTCTTTCGTCTGTCCTTTTGTTGAAAAAAAAAAAAAAATTACTGTTTTGTTTGTTTTTTCCCATGAACGCGGTTCGCTATTGAAACGTGTTTTTCTTACACGTCACGTTCAGGAAACTGATATGTTGTCGCGCGTTTCTTTTATATGTATATACGCCTCAAATAAGCAACGCGGGTTAAGCATCGACGCGGGTCGATTACCGAACAAGCGAGAGAGGATCGAAAGATATTACGGCAATAGCGACACTAAATCCGCTCTGTAAGTGAGCGCGCCGCCGTTTTAAGACTCATCCAATCATCATAAAATAGCGTTCAAGGGCGCGAGTCGTTACAGGGGAGAATATACAATTTGCATTTTCATTGGGTAAACGCACCTCGCCGCGCGGGGTTAGTCCACCTTCAAGGTGGACTGCATTTCGAGTCACACACCGTAATGAAGATCGCGAAAAGTATTCAGACGGTGAACCCGAACCGCATCAGGTGCAACGCGAGTGTAGACCGAGCGGCGAAAAAGGCGCCGCGCCGTCTCTCGCGCGTCTCGCTCTTGGACGCGCGTCTTGAAGGATATAGTTTAATCTAGGATTAAAAAGTATTCTTCTCCTCAACCGTTCCCCCTCCCAGATCCCTCGAACGGGATCCGCGCGTGCAATTTAATATAATAAAATTCGCAACCAGCGGGATGGGAAGTGGCAGCAAACCTACCCTGAACCCGTGTAATATCGCTCGCGACAGGACGAAACTAACGACAAAATTGGACGACTAACTGTTTGGAGAGATTTCCTCAATTATCCCATCATGACTGTCATCATCATTAGGCACTGTTATGCTCTTCTTCTGGGCCGACGCCACGCGATCCCATCGCGAGTCGCCGTTACACGCCGTGGCAACGAAATTATGTCCTCGGAAATCTGACGCGCAACAACGACAATAAAAATATATAAGATTTTTTTCCAATAATAAATATTTCTCTCTTAACAAGCATAAGCTATATTGCAATTATTTTATTTTACTGTTCCAAGTGTTTAAAAGGATATAAGTTCTCGAATATATTTCACGAACTTGTTTCAAACAATAAATTACCAAGAGCAAAAACCGAATCGCGATGCAGATTAACAATGCGATTCCGAAGTTGTGTCTCTGAAGGACAAACGTTCGTTCCTATCGTCGCTGTCAATCGGCAACGACAGCATTTTGCTTTTTCTCAACCCCCCCCGGCAGCATACCTATCCGGCAAACGGAAGTTGAAGAAGTGGCGGCAAGTTTTTACGGAATTCGTTCGATGCATAACGAGTGCAAAGTATTCCCCGAAGCTCGGCCAAAGTAATTACTGAATAATTCCGCTCGCGAGAGAAACGGACGAAGAGGCATTTTATCGATTGCGCGCGCGCGGACAGTTTTAAAGTTTCGCGCGTGTACGAAAATTCCGTCGTCGTCGATTTCCCTCGATGAGCAATTTAATACAAAAGCATACGTGATCTCATCGACATCTCATTAATTCCTTTTCACCGTGCGGACACGTGCGCGCGTGGGCACCTACGCGTTTTGCCCGAGCGAGCGAGCGAGAGAGAAAGATTTTCGCCATATTTGTATGACGTTACGCGACGTAACAGCGAAACGTTCGGAAGTGAAAGATCCAAGTTTCGCGATTTAATTTTATCGACGAACGTTATTCTTACGACGAAGGCGTGTTGTGTTATTTCACGATAGAGAAATTCGCTGCACTTTTGCGGCGCTTTTCTCTCGTTTGCGACTTGAGAACAGACTGGTTTTTGCAACGCGCGTTTCACACACGCGAAGAGCGAGCGAGCGAGCGAGCGCGCGCACGCGGATCTCGTTAAATTCTATTTCTCGTTGTATCGGCCGATCGACTGCGCACACAAGCGAGATCGGCACAGATCCTGCTTTGCGCGCAACGTCGTCGTCGACGTATTTTATACGCGGTGACCGGCACTGAATCGCGAGAGGAAAAAAAAAAAGATCTCTTTATGTGCGCGTTCGTTTTAACCGATCGACAGAGCGATATTGAAAGATGCGCACAAAAGAATGGAATTGGAAGAAAGAAAATTTAGAGGAAATTGCATGGAAGAAAGAAAATGAAATTTTACCCCTCCTAGGGCGAGGATTTTTTTTTTGTTCTCTCACGAGGAGCGATTCAGCACCCGGTGAATATACCCACGATATTTCTACTCCTCCTCCTTGTTCGTGTAACCCTTCGTGTATATTGCAGGTGTGGCTTGCGACACAGGATGTGTCAACGTTTGTGGAAGCTGATCACGTAGGTGCGTGCGTCGCGCACCTATTGTGTGCTAGTGCATTAACCCTGGCGAGGATGTAATGAACGAGACAACCTGTCGAAACCTCTTTCTTTTCACCGGCAATACATTTGCCTTTCGGGTCTGATCGCGAAAGGAGTGTGTTGCATTCGATAAATCTCGCGAGCGTATGTCCTTTTTGTAGCGATGGGAAACGCGCAACAAGACAAGTGAAAATGCTACGTCCTCTCTTATTCGCGTCAAGTTCGTTATAATACACGAATAAATCTAAAATTTTACGACAGGCAAAGATGAAAACCGCGAATCGAAGCGATAAAATCTTATTTATTTCCCTCAAAGCACGCCGTGTGTGTTCTACCGCAAGTCTCAATTTTCTCTTTTCTTCAATCGTTCCCTCTTGTCTCCCCTCTTTTTCTGTCCCTTTCTCGCGTGCCCACGACTCTCTGCGGCGGACTCCGCAGAGAGCGGATTTCGCGAACCAGCATCAGGACCGGGCATTGTTTGTTAATGTTCTTCTCTTCGAAACACGACGAGCCGTCCGCTCTTCAGCCAGCCGTTCCTCCCGGCGCGGAACGGCGACAATTCCGTGAGAAGACGACAATTCGTCCCAATTAAAGGCAAGCGCGGCCAATTGCAGGCCTAATTATCATTGACATACGCAGCACGCGGTTTCCTCGCGTTACTTGATAGCGCAATTAATGTCTCGTTTAGCCGCCGAGACTCGCGTGTGAAACGTAAGCGTCGCTAAACTAAACGCGAACGAGCGAGCGTGCGATCGCATTACTCTCGTCTAACTATTTAGTATGGCGCGACGTAATGGCGCTTAAGTCGTCCGTAAAGACCGTATAATAGTGATAGTCATAAAGCCGCAGCCGCGTCCAATTAATTCGCGACTACTTTCTCGACCATGAGAGCCACCGGCAATGATCATGTTTACGACGCAAGTCCGTTTTTATTCGCCCCATAGAGATATCATGTTTTGTACACCAACCGGCGTGTATGCACATACACGCCTTCGCCTTTGTGTAATCCTCGAAGAAACGGCATATTTGGAATTTGAAACGCATATAGGTTTTTTTTTGTTGCACGCGCGGTGCGACAAGTTTGAACATTTGATTAACAGAAAAATAGAAAAAAAAAAAACAAATTCTAGCAGGTCACACCTTTGCTTGTGTTGCGAGATTTGTTAAAACCGAAGAACACATACCTCTGTTTTCTTATTTGATGCTCACGTTGTCGTTGATCTATTTGTGCGAAAAGACGCAATTTAATAATAGTCAGTCTAGAATTAATGCAAATATTGCCAAGAGATCCGTGAATATAAATATTTTAAACACAGCGATAGCGCACGTGCGCGCGTGCCTTGGAATGAATGTCAAACTCCAAACGAGAAAGCGCCCTCGTTGGGAAGAAACTAAAATGTGGTGACCGACATTATCGGTCTAACAGTCTATTACCGAACGTTTTCTAGTTGCGTGTATCGATTATGGCACACGGGGACATTCCGAAGGAAATTTATGAAGACCGTGGCGGAAGGGGAAGCACGCTCGCGTGAATAATAATATACAAATAACGGTAGAGACGAGATTTTTTTTTTTTTTTTGACGCGTCGTGTAACGTTCCAATTAATGTTCGACTTGACAATATTCTTATATATTCTTCTTTTTTTCAGTAATATCTCGCAAGAAAATCTAATTAATGAAAAATTGATTCGCGATGCAGAAGAATATGAAAACGAAAAAATATGACTCTGTTTTTGCGCTTTTTTTTTGTACACAAAATACATATTTATTTAAAATGTAAAAAAAAGAAAAAGTGCAATTTCAAAAAAATATATTCAAATGTAATATTTGACACAGCGAATTATATCGAATGTAATGTATTAATTACTATAATCATTGAATTAATATTTATACTGTATTAATTATTATAATTTACTGTATTGCATTTGCTATGGATATCTCAATGTACCGAGAATATTCCTGTAATGTCTTCTAAAGTATATCGTTTTCAGAGTTCTATTCCGAATTACAGAAAATTTCAATTTACTAAATAAAAAAAAGAAAAGAAAAGAAAGAAACGTCGCGTCTCGATCAGACTAATTGTAAGTCAGATAGAGGAAGAAATGTGCAACTCTTTATATTTCTTTATATTACACCAAATGACGTTATTTCCAGGACACGCTGGAAGAAATAACACGTATTTTAACTGAAGTCTATGTACGTACACACAAATCATACATACGTGTAAGTGTGCTTGAGAGGACACGAAAAGTTGGCCAATAAGCATGTAAAACGTATTACAACAGGATACGTACACGTAAAATTTTAATTGGCGCTAATTTTTTATATCTTTTTATAAAACAGATTTTTTTTGTAGGAAAAGATTTTTGTGCAATAGAGGGATACTTTTTCCAGAGTAACAAAATAGAAAACATGTCAAATAGATTTTTGTTAGAAAAATGAATTTAGGTTTGAGGGATATTTGATATCTTTTCTTTTTATACATAAAAATATACTTGTACACACACACATACACACATTACTTACATGTGCATTTCAGACTCAGAGTTATTTATTTTAACACAATGTGCTTACATTATTTTGTATTTATTTAGACTAAAGAGGGAGGGAATTTATTAGTAATTTGACAATTTTTTAACTGATCTTAGTAATACGTATATACGCGCGCTTTTTACCCGAATCGAAAAGTAACATCGGGACGTGTAAAGTGTTGGATCTTAGAGACCGCGTCAATTCAGTATTAATCCAGTTTGCTTGCTTTACTTTCTCCCAAAAGAGATCTCACAATTCTCCTATTATTATTAGTCTATTTTCCTAGTATTATTAGTACACGA
Organism: Pseudomyrmex pallidus; assembly: GCA_014825455.1. Taxonomy (NCBI): domain Eukaryota; kingdom Metazoa; phylum Arthropoda; class Insecta; order Hymenoptera; family Formicidae; genus Pseudomyrmex; species Pseudomyrmex pallidus. The sequence continues at coordinate 13,302 of QVNV01027067.1, forward strand.
TAGTAAAATGTCAAATTTCAAAGTAGCAAAGCAAGTTATCAAAATTTCTTCATCAGTCTCTCAATGAATAATCTGTTTTTTCTTTTTTTTTTTTTTAGGGAAGGGGGAGAATGTGGGGATGAAAGGAGATACACGTGACAATAAAAAAATTCGAGATTTTTCTAGTCAGTCTTTTTCATCTTCGCAAGATTATCACAGAAATCGGATTATAGTTTGTTGTGAGATGTGATGTCGCGTACGTGCGTGCGTGCGTGCGTAAAGGAAGGAGGGGTAGGTAAAACCAATTTAAAAATTGACGCGATCTTATAAAACGTAATCCATTTGGTTGGTTAATGTTACATCTAAACTAATAGTGTATTTTTTTTTTTTTTTTATACAAGTGGGATGATGATTGAAAAGGTGGTTCTGCGAAATTTAATTTTCGCACAAGAAAACGAGGTCGTGTCTATACAAGTCGTACTGATGAGAAAGACTAGAATATTGGTGATTTGTAGCTTGTCAAAAATTTGTTAAAAAAGAAAAAAAAATTCACAACAGGCACGTAAAACATGTCTCTCTTCGTTTATTATTATTATTTTTTCTCTGTAAACAAAAGGTATTGTCAACAAGCCACCAATACACGTATACGTCCGCCGACAATATATTAACAACATTACGATTCTTGCCTTCTTTTGTTAGAATTATAAATATAATTAGAGTGTTCAACATTCGATTGTTCGTTTATAACGTTATAAAGTGCATTATTATTATTATTATTATTAGGTAGTACGGGTTATCGTCAAAGATTCAAATTGATAACGACGCTAGCGAATGTGACAAGCTTAAAAGTCGAAACACAGTCGTCGATCGTGCGATATGTATAAAAATTCAGCGTAACATACTCTTATCTCTACGATTTATTCCGTTTTTTTTTCTTCGTTTGCGCACAAGACGTTTTATATCGCAAAAATTTCGATTTGTTAAAAAACAGACACGAGAATATTTTTGCACGTGGCAAGAGACGCACGATCGTGTCTCGCGCCGAATTCGCGTGCGAGAGACAGCGAGAGAGGCCAAAACGTGGCTACATATACACATACGCTCGGAGAGAAAACCTTGGATGTTTTTTTTTTTTTTAGCAACGGATGAACCGGCTTTTACATCCTAGGCTCAATTGAAATTTTCACATCCCTCCGATACACAGTCGAGCATACCTATTCTCATTGTTTCCGTTCTTAAAATTATACGATAAGAATAAATTACGACAGGTCTTTGACCGAGCAAAAAAAATGGGGAGGATCTTGATTGCTTAAGTGTTTATTAAACAGATAACAATTAATATAATCTCACGGAACGTACGTTTCGACTTTAACATGTGAGTCTTCTTCAGCCAATGTATATAATGTGTCTAATAAATAAATTATATATATATATATATTTATATTATATAAATAAATTACATATTTTTATAATAATGATAATTTGGATCCTTAATCTTAAAATTCTCTGCTCGCGCGTGCGACCGATATATATCCTGCCGCGTGAAATATTCGTTGACGATGCGGTTCAAACATGCGCAGAATGAAAATACAAGATTGTTTTTTTTTTTTTTGACATGATCATTAATCGAGCGATACTGTTCCTAATATTGCGCGATCGTTTTTTTTTCGCAAGCGCAGAATTGCTATCGGAGAGTCAGAGAGAACACACAAATTGAATTGAAGATAATTTTTGAATCTTTCTCCCGAGATGATGACTTAAGAATAGAGACGCTCGGTTGTACGTTGTTTTTATTTTTTTTATAAAACCGATATAATAAAAATCTATATATAGAAAAATTTATTGCTGCGTAAAAGTACGGCCGAACCGAGAAAGCATCTTTCTCTCCTTCGTAACATCATTTTTTTTTAATTAGGAAATCCTTTGGCCACACCAATCAATTGAATATATTTTCAAATATACTGAAGAAGTGTGTGAAGGAAAAGCAGCAGAGATGAGAATAAAACTTAAATATATTAAAACACTTTCTGCTCACCACATAAAATAGATGCACAACTGTAACGAGAAATTAATTGTTATTTAAATTAAAAACGTCAATGCTTTACAAACGGCTGATGCGGCGATCAGCGCTATATATTATTATATATATATACATGTGATTCGGTATAGTTTGTCATACAATTCCACAGCTCTTGAAGAACTTCCGATCTTGCTACGTAAAATCACTCCGTTAGTTCGTTTCTCGACCGCGTGAGATTTTTTTTTGTTTTTTTAATTTTTAATTAGTGGCAGTTATATAAGGCATGCTCGTTCTTTCATTTCTTCTTTCGTTCCGCGTCTTCTTCTATGTATCTTAGCTTACGTGTAACTTAGCGCTCCTGTGACACTATTTACGATGTTAAAGATCTATAAAGTCTAATCGTTGCGGAAGACGAGAAACGAATTAATTGCGGATCTATTTACTTAGTGAAAATTTGAACAACTTTGAGTCAAAATTTCTCAACGTACAATAAGCAAAACTACCTACAGTAGAATGTCCTTATAAGGTCGTCCTCCAACCGCGTATTTAGGTCCTCCTAATATTATATTACTCACTTCCTTTTAATATATACTTTCGCTGCTGAACACACTACATAGACACACAGTACACACAGATCTTTTATTTAAGATCGTCGCAAATTCATCCTTAGACGGTCTGTAGCCGGTGAAAAAAAAAACAGTATCAGCATCGTATAAATAACCTCGAGATCTTAAATACGAGATCGAACTATGAATACCGGTCTATGTCTACGAAACATTATTGCTGTTCTCTTCCACGTTATAACGGAAGTGAGATTTAAGTCTTTCAAGAAGTTAGAATTGGACGCGCGAGAGTGCGGCAAAACGCGTACTTGAAACAACACTGATAAAAAGATGAGATGCCTCGAGATAACAAAAAAAAAAAAGGCGTTCGAACGAGAGGAACCTTATAACGAGAAACTACTGTGTGTCACGCGAAATCGGATTATCAATAGATCGCTATAATGACAAACATTACGATTTACGTCGAGTCTTATTAAGTCTTAAATTTCATTGCTACACAAACTTCACGTTTCCGATGATAAAAATCGTTAGACATCAACACACATGCATCTAACATCGATAAAGATTGCTTATCGTTTTCTTACGCTAACTCTTGTTTTTTATTTTTTTATTTTTTTTTTTTTATTTTTTTGTTACACATGATAACTCGTTCCGAAGTACGTCTACTATTTACAATTGATTGAATCGGTGATAATATATTTATGTCGGTAGCTGCTAGAACTCTCTCACGATAAAAAGCATTTCGTAATTTGCGATCGTTTCTTTTTTTTTTTTCTTTTTTTTTATCAAGTTCTATTGCTGTGTTTATTTATTATTATTATTATTACTATTATTATTATTATTGTTGTTATTATTATTAAATGCCGATCTATATATTACGTAAAATTAAGCAAAAGTGTAATAATTATCTACACACAACTCTATCCGTTTTCAATCGCGTCTCGTAAATTATAAATACAGTACGAAAAGATGGTCTATTATCTATAAATTCTGTGGTTTAGATGAATAAATACTATAATACACGATTCACAAGGGAGGGAAAAATAGGTAAAATGTTTTTTTTTTTGTTTTTTGTTTTCAATACGCCAAATGATCTCGATTGGATCCTGCCCAATCTTTTACGTCCGTTGTTTTTTTTTTTTTTAATCTGTTACCAACGTTTTGACATTCTTTGTAACACGCTTCGTGATGTACGTGCGTATAAAACGACACTATTCTATTCTGTACGTTAATAATAGAACAGTACGCGGCTGTTTTGCTACTTGTATTAAATGTTCTTACTTTTATTTATTTTATTATTATTATTATTTTTTTTTAAGTTAAGAAATACTTCATGAAGCGGAAGAAGTATCGTCCGTAGTCTCTTGACAAAACGATTAAAATCGATAATTATCAATAATTATTGTTTATCTAAAATTCTCAACATTGCCGCGAGACACAAGATCCTTCCGCCTGTTTGGAACACGAAGCGCGCCAAAAGAAAACCGGTATACACATGAAACCGTCTCTACCTTACGTTACTGGAAGAATACATTCACACTTCTGTGGTGCGACTATAAGGACCGGATTCTTCAGATTGTGACGACTTTCGCTCTCGTTTGGCGAAGAGACCTCCTAAAAAAGACGGCTGTTGAGCCAGTCCCTTACCACCAGCACCAGGAATCGTGGCTCCTGAGTGAACAGGATGAACTTGTCCAGGGTGTTTAATGCCTTGGCTCATTGAGCTGGCGGAAGTAGATTGAAATGAAATAGACATACCGCTATCGAGAGAACCCACGCTTCCCCGACGCTGCGGCTTCTCACCGGCAACTAAACGCACATACAAAGAATCTATCATACACATATATTTCGTCTACTCGACGTTGGTGAGACTATGTAAATCTACTTACACTGCTCGTGTATATCAAGAAGGGAATTGCTAAGGGCGGAACGTTTCAATTGCGTGTCGACGTCGACCGTCTCTGCTCTGTCGGAACAAGTTCCGGGGCAAGGGCATATCTCAACATCGGCAACTCCGGAATCTCTATTTTCCGCGCCGCCTCGCGCGCCCCTGCTGCTCTTTTGCCTCTCCAATTCGGTTTCAATGCGCAGAGTTTCCATCTCATCCATCTCGCTGATCGACTCTCTGAGGTCTTCCACGAATTTACACCTGTCGTGCTCGTTTCGAGCGTTAAATGTGACTAGAACCTTTCCGTCGACACGCTGCGAGAGTCTTATGCCATATGGATAATCTAACGAGAGACAGACAAAAATGATACAAGTTACATTTGTTAACATTTTAAATCACTAAGAATACACATTTGTACTGTTAAAACTTACGAGGAACCTCAAACAAAGTAACTATCATGCCGCAAAGTGGAAAACTCTGCCTGAAAGTGTAAGTTACGCTGTTCTTCTTCTTGCTCAGAATCTTCGTAACAACGAGCAAGTCGTTGAAGAGGAACACCTCCCGCTGATGAACACCAGGTCTCTCCTTTTTGTGAATATCCGGTATCTCGTAGAGTCTGCAATAACATACTAATCTTCTATGCGGCAGCGCCATATTTGGCTTCTTTCCAACAATGGTAGCCTGGACCTTCATCACTTGCGACACGTGATCGGAACCCGGTTTGAATTCGTTATCCTTCACTCGTTCGTAAATGCCAACTAGAATGTCTCTGTCTATGTCGCCGCAATCGTCAATTCCTCGGAGATTCTTTATGAAATCTTCGAGTCTCATTCTGCGTTCGGGTTTCAAGTTCGGCGTGTGCAAGTCCGTGTTGAGCATGATGATGGCGAAGGCCAGAACGAAAACAGTATCCGCTGACCGTAGCCTCGACACCACATCCGGATTGCACTGACAGTAACGTTGACTGAACACTTCCATCAACCGTTCGATCTTTTGCGCTTCGCCGGGCATCCTGAAGTAGGCTTGAAACTTTCGCAAAGCGACATCAACTTGCATCCCGGAGAGATCCAACTCATGGGAGAAACATCTACGAATTAAAAAAAAAATAAACATTAAATAACATACAAATAAAATAATGTGAATTTGATATAATTGTAACAGTGTTATTAATTCAGATGTCAAATCACTCACTCGAGCACTGCCATATTGAAGGTGTTTTGCAAATTCCCGAGATACTCTCCTATCATCTGTTTGGACAATCCTTTTCGGCTGATCAAGAATCTGGCAACACCTTGCGGACTGTTCTCCAGAAATCCGCGTCTGATTAAATAGTTGATCCCTCTTTCCGGCTTCTTGTTGAAGAGATTTAGACCGACTCTGTACTGCCGCTTTCTCACAGTTTCCGATACTTTATAGCTCGTTTGACTCGGCAGACCACTCTCCGCGTGATCTATCGGTGGAAGCTGGTAGCCAGAGCTGGCATGCGAGTGACCGAGGTCCTTCACATTGGTGGCCATCGTCGTCGCGTCCGTGTTATGACTCGCGCATTCCTGATGCTCCGGCGAACTCGACTGATTTTGCAATCATAATACAGTTCCGTTAACTTACGTTTCGCTTACGTCTTCAAAGAAATCGCCGTTACCTCGCATGAATTTGTCAAGTGAGCGAGAAACGTGCGAACGCAATACTAAAAGAAAGAAGAAAGTCTTTTTGTGTGTACTCACAATTCCCTTGTGCTTCCAAACGGGCGATCCTCTCTGAGCATCGCCTTCGGAACTCTCGCAATTTGTGGAATCGCTGCCGGAGCTCTGCACCGAGCTTAAACTTCCGTTCTCCACGCTCTTACTAAGACCGTTGTGACGCGGTTCCATGGATCTTGAAGTAATTGAGGACGTTCTCTTCGGCACTTCCGGCGGGATCTTCCTGCCAGAAGAACCTCTCGTTCTGCCAGGCCCGAGTTGGCTGGCATTGTTCCAATTTTGTGATATCGTCGTTTGAAGATTGTGCGGCGTCGATGGCGATGTACACGGTGTTCGCAGCAAGTCTCTCGGTGGCGTCTCTTGTCTCAGGCCACATAAAGCTTCCTACATTAATAAACCGTAAATTTCTGTCAAGTTGAGGCAAGAAATGAAACAAGACGTGTGCGATGATTTGTCATAAAAACGATTAAATTGTTTTTACATGAATGGATTTTAAATTTTGTTCTAAAAAAAAATCGTAGCAAATTTAAGAAATGTTTAAAAAAAGAAAATAGTAAGAGATAATAAATTTAAATTTATACATAAACAGTTACATATATAAATAAAAGAATATAATGGTTAAAACACAAATATATAAATAAATTATAAAATATATCAATTATGATATAAAATTTATTTTAAAATATATTCATATATTTTATTTTAAAATATGTTTTATATATTATATAAAATGTATTTATATAAATAAAACAGTAGCAAAGTTTCACATTGTGTCCTCAAGGGTAGTTTGTTCGACCATATGTGATCGACCGTGCCTGTATGCGAGGATCGTAAGAAACTAAAAGGGAAAGTAGAAAGATATTGGCCATTCTGTGCACATGTGTCACATGTGTTTGGATCCTGCCTGAGTGTGAATATATTTGGTTGCGATAGAGACACACACGAGTAATGTGGCGACGGGAAAATTGCCGCTTCAATCGATATTCACCTGTGGATTGTAATAATGGATGCTGGAGCCGCTCTCCTGGGAACTCGATTCCCAGCAAGGACTCGGCGGTAACTGCTGATGCCGATTGCACGGACTAGGCGCTAAAGAGGGCGTATGTCTGCCGCCGCTTTGGTGCATGCTGTGATTCGTGTGCTGATGGCTGCTAACCGGGATCTCGCATCTACTGCTTTGACTTCTCGGTATCGGCGACTGGGAAGTGTCCACGTGCCGCCTTTCTCTCAGAGACATGCTTCGGATCGGTATTGGCCTGATGAAGTCGCTCGGGTCAGTTTGGCGCGACAGAATTTTTGTAACTCGACAAAACGCGCAATAAAAAAAAAAAAAAATTGATTTAGTGCGCGCGTTAACTCTTTACCTGTTGGCAGACTGCGCTTGCTGAATATATATTTGACTGTGATAAACCATTCTCTCGTGATCGTTCAGATTTCCCGAACGATCCGTTGCCTCCTGAAGCTTCCGGCTCAATCGCTTCTCCGCCTTGGCCATCGCTGTGATCGCCGCGAACTTTTTCAGCAGCGTGTATCTACGAAAGGCACGCTGAATCGTCAACGCCGCGTTTCTCGCCTTCACGCCGCCGTATTTGCGCTCCAACATCTCGATCTGCTTGTCAAGTAGGTCCTGCGATAACTCGTATCTGTCGGAAGTAGATCACGATTCGTAACTCGAAACGTCCGTCCTATATATATTCCTATCGTTAAATTTTCTATCGTTCCGCGAGATGTCGGAAATGTAATCTGATATAAAACCATTACATCTCTCTATATTCGTCGCTTTGCCTCCCGTGGTTGGCAACAATACGGTGGGCGGTATCGAATTACGACTTACGCGGTCTGCAGTCGACATCGCTTGAGCACGTCGCCGTTGCGGACCGGTCCCTTCTTAAGGTGATTCTGCTGATAACCGGCGGATTGCGGCTGTCCGCCGTAGCCCTGCACCATGGTGCCGTAACTCTGCGGCTGCGAGTAACTCGTTGTGCTGTGCGGATAATGCTGCGCGGAGGGATACGGCGCCCCATAATTCTGACTCTGCATGTAGGACTGGCCGGTGATGTACGACGTCGTCGTCAGGGACGTTTGGCTGCCGGATGTCGAGTACGCGCCGTGCATGCTGTTGCCGTGAATCTGATGATTCGCGTTATTGTGTGACGTCAGAGGTCTTTCCACCTTCGACGAAAAGCTGTAAAAAAACAAAATCATACACGTTTGTTAATCAATTTTGTCAGAATTATTCCGAGTGTAAAAATTGTTTGGGTGTACTTTTTGACCTCGAATCGTATCAACAACGTGTAAGAATCAATTGTTGAAAGTTTTTCTTTCCAACAAAATGTATAAAAACTTAACGTACGACAAAAAAAAACTCGTAGAATTTTCAACGATAAAAAAAAGAGAAATATTATTTGTGACTTTCGGATCTTCAAAGTAGATTTTCCCCGAAGGAAAAATTCCGAGGTCTTGCAAATGGGGATAGAAAATTTGTATTGTTTAAAGACTTGTATAAAATCGATTTTCTGTGTGCAATATTCGAAATTGTCGCGTCCTTCGAGTGTCAACGGTTACGGACACGTATAGACAGAGGAGTGCACGGGATTGGGAGAACTAATTGAAATCAGATGACAATATTTCAGCGTCCATTATGCGTCAGGTGTCTCTGATTATTACGCGACCGCCGCGTGTACGCGGCAGCAGTCGCGGTTGCAACTGACATTCGCGGATAATTGTAAAAGTAACGAGAGGAGAAGAGACGAGACGCACCCCCTGAAATGGGAAACGCAAATGATCATGTTGCCCCGTTGTAGAAGCCTGGTTTGATTTTCCACGTGTATCGAATTGCGCTATCTATCCTGGTCTATAACGCCCGCCGCGGGCACCCGGCCGTGTCGGTTGCGTGTGCCTGGCTCCGGCAGCCGTCCTCGATGCACGGGATCACTCTCGCGCAATTACACAATTACACCACGGAAGCGTCTCGTATCTCGCGAGAGAGCGGATTCAATCGGGGCACGTGCTGCGCTCGCGTTTCGCGTGTCGACTACCTCGAAGACCGAAGACGAACTGCCCGGAGGACGAGAGCAGCTGGCGCTTACGAGGCGTGTGTTTTTCGGCATCCCGGCACGAAAAATCCCTGAAAAGATCCAATGGCGAGGAGAGTGTACGAGAGTTTTTTCTCTCTCCCTCCTCTCTCGTTCATCCCCCCTCCCCCCTTCTCTCTCGGATGCACAAAGGTGCTGCATTGTGTGTTCGTGTATACGATATGTACGTCCGTCGTCGGTGCGCATCTGGCAGGTGCAACCAGGATGACAGCACACCGACGACGCTGCTTGACCGTGACACTCAACCTTCTACAACCGCGTAGACTTTCTTACGCAATGCACGTTAATTAAACGACTTACGTAAGAATCCGGCATAATTGTATAAGCAAAATAAATGCGCAAACGTCAAACCGCGTGTGTCACCGAGAACTGGGAATTTATCGAGAGTTGCCGAGCGCGAAGAATTTTTCAATCTCGAAGGAAATGAATTCTGACGACGAACCAGCAAAAACGAGCCAAAGAAATGTTTTAACGATAAGAAAATGAAACGACAAATATGTTACGTAACATATTTGAGAAACGAAGTATCGAACAATTGAAAATATTTGTTTAAATTTCAACGTTTAATCAACAATTCGTTTAAAGTCAACAATTTCTTCTCTGATAAATAAATATTAATTGTTTGACAATAAAAAAAATGACACACACACACATGCGCGCGCGATTTCCGCAAAGATGCAATTACTTGACAATTGGGATCGGAACAAATGGCCGAGAAATCGATGGTACGGTTTCGCTATACATCGCTCTCGAGCCATATTTTCCTGTCGTAATCAGTGCGTGTACCATTAAACGTTATACGATAATGCGAAAGTACAGTATAACCGCGATGTTTCCGAATACCAAGTAGAAATAACATATATAATTTACATCGATGATGTGAGAGGATTTACGAACACAAATTTGAATCCGTACTGTCCGGAAAGACGAAAGCAATGTGTTTATTATTGATGAAATTATTAACGCACGCGCGCGCGGTGAGCAAAATTATTACGATTTTATATAATTACGATTTTACATAATTAGATATGAAGAAATCCCAGCCGAATCCGAAAGGCAGCGAAACCTCGGCGAGCTTGGCCATGTAAAAGAAGAATAGACGCAAGAAGCGTAACGTAATGGAAAAAAACAAAACAAAAAAAAAAAAAAATAAAAAACTTCCGGGAGAAAGAAATATTGCGCAGCGTCACACACACGCACAGTTGTCGAATATAAAATATCGACGTAAATTGTTTATTAAAAATATCATCTGAATGTATTTTTCGATTCAGTTGCGCGAAGATGAGAACGTCCACGGCAAAGATTCGTTTTAAGAGCAGGCGCTTCGCCAAGAGCGAAGAGTCGACCGATGGTGTGTGCGCGCATAAAAGAGAAACGCGAGGAGCGACGTAGCGTTAGAGCTTCTTCCCCAAGAAGAAGAGGAACATCTGCTCCGTCGGCTGTCTGCAACTCGCGTGCCACGATATGCGCGTGCTATATCGGGGCCTTCTCTTTTCTCTCCCTCCGCACACATACGTAAAAGCGGGCACGAGACTCCGCCGCCTGCCCGCCTGCCTGGTGCTTGGCTGCGTGGTGGCCGACACGCACCTGGCTCGACGTTTTTTTTTTCCTCGGAAGGATACCTTTGGGTAGTTAAACGCATGTGGCTTCTTCTTCCTGTCCCCCTTTTTTACTTCCATTTCGATCAAGAAGGACATCATTTGTTAGGGAAAAAAAAAATTAAACTCGAAAGAGTTGTTTCTTAAATAATTTTTCTATTTTAGATAAATGAATATATAAAAAAGGCCGGTAGGAGCAACTAACACTGTTGTTGGTGTGTAAATTTTAATGTAATTGTCCAAGATAC
>QVNV01027068.1:0-164362 GCA_014825455.1 Pseudomyrmex pallidus
ATGTAATAAAGGAGTAATTATTGAATAAATCAAGCCAATCAGCGCCGACCTTTAGCTGAACGCACGTCAGTGAAACGCGCCTGGTGTGCATGAGCGCTCCGCGCGGCTAAAGATCCGCGCTGATTGGCTTGATTTATTCAATAATTACTCCTTTATTATATGTAATAGAAAAAAATGGTTCAGAACTTTTCGACTCAGGTTTACTTCTTCTACCTGCCTACGAGAGATGTTAAAGTCATTCCGGGACACCTTGTATATATATATATATGTTCTTTTACACACTTTTACTGCTTGTGTGTACAGTGTTGCATACTGACCGATATTATGAATGCCGTACCGCATTTACTAAAGGACATCAATATTTCTGTAACATAAATACTTTTCGTATATCTGGATTTTCGTGCTTTATGACGTTTATATGTTAAATAATATTTTACGTTTAATATATAAAATACAGTTAAAATTTAGACACGAAGAAGAGCGTCTCTAACTGAAAATATCGAATAGATTCTAGATCAGGTAAATGCCAAAGCGTTGACGTATAAAGTGAATCTCTATACTGAAGTGCTATTTTTATATTAAAGTGCTCGCTAAATTGAAAAATTATCTACAAAAAAACGATCCGAATGAAACAGAAAAATTTATATTGATATTAAATCGTTAGTCGATCGAAATTTACTAAAGAGAAAGAAATAGCGCAAAAGTGAATCCTATCCTTTTTTTTTTATAAAATTACCAGGCCGATAGCCTGAGAATATTCTTTCATTATAGTACAGAAGTTACTGTTTAAAAAATTAAAAAAGAAACTTGAGAAATCTAAGTAATTAACAAAAAAAGAAGGATACGTTGTAATAAGGATGCAAATATTTGCATTGTAACATGTTTTTGATATCGATTAAGTTTTTTTTATTTCTTGGAGGGATTTTATACTGAAGTTTCTTTTTTTCTCAGCAAGAACTGTACGAACAATTAGACGGATTGTAAATTTAATTTTGCATGCTCGGTTGACGCTGAAGATCTACGAAGATCTAATTAAACAACAATATCACGCGTAAAGTCACACAACTCTTGACAGAAGTAACTTTTGCGCCTCCGCTTGTTCAACACAAAACTTTTACGTCTCTCTTTTTTGTTTCTTAGTTTCTTTCACGTAAAATGCGAACAATTGTTCTTTTTCGTTAAATTCGAATTCAAACATTAACTTGAGAGTTTAGTGACGTTTGAAATCTCCGATCGAATGATCGCCGAATGATTGGTTCACAGAATCTTTTCGGTGCGTGCTCGATCTATAATCGATGATTGCGCGCAATCGCCGGACAATATGAGACATTTTCTCAAAAGTTTCACAATAAAACCGTTAAAATTTTGCAAGAGATGTTTGCTTTATTTTGAAACACGTCAGAAAAAATTATTTTATCACGTAAAGTTGTCTCACTTTTGACACAATTCAGTGCAACTTTTGCGCATCATCACGGCTCAGATCGTACATCACATAGTTTAATTATCTTTTTGTTCTTGATGACATAGAAGTGTGACTATTAAATTATTTTATTTTATCGGAAGTTAATGTAAAATCATACGTGATAACAAATATTTTTTTCTGACGCTGAATGTAAGTACATATCTAAAATCACTAAAGTCAAAAATACAGTAGTGTCTCGAATTGCACGAACAAATCAATCGTTTTTCTACGCGGTTCTCCGACCGAGTGACAACTGTGCTGGCTCTACTGCGAATTGTAGCCGTATTATTGCAATTTATTGTGTAACGCACAACTTAAACATGTATAAAATCTTGGATTTAACAGAGAAATGAAGTAACAAAATTGTACGTAAACATTGCAATTAAATTTATTCATCGAACGATAAGCCGCTATTCATTCCATTTCTTGTGATGCTGCATTCTGAGATTTGTTATTCATTTAAAAAAACGCGAGATGTCGAAAAAGAATATATAAATCACATATTGATTAATTAAAACCGATCGCGTATCGTTTGTTCGATTCAATACTATTCTTGACACTCGTTTGCGCAAAATTTGCGTTTTACGGAAGAAAGAATTTTCGCGAGAAACACGGAGCATTCGGAGTTTCGGAACGCGAAGTTACTAAACTAGTCAAATGACTGATAAGCTCAATTGTAATCGAGCACTAAAAAATCTAAAACTCCGCGTTATTGGATCATTGCAAAATATGTTAGATATTGTATAATATTCTTGAGATCAACGAGACTAGACACGATGTTTACGAGACTAGATGGTATGTTTACAAAAATTTGTTTTTATTAGCGTTTGTTTTTGATAATTTAAGAGCAACACGTCTGTTGCTTTGGATTCGGCCGTTATGACGTCACTTAGTTCTACACTTTAGTAGTTGCGGTTCGGACGTTCGTCGAGTCGGCCCGCGTCTTACGCGATTTTTCCGCGACAATAGGCAATTTTTACGCACAAGTCGGTGTTAGGTATGCGCAATAAAGGGAAAAGTAAGTGTGCAATGTATCTTTGAATCAATTGCGGCTCGCAATAACGATATTTCTTCGATTTAATGTACGGATTCTCGCGGACCCGCATACGTACAGCGCGAAGTTGGCGACACGAAGTGCCAACTACTACTTATGGCGTCGCGAGCGCCGCGCGTAGTAACAACTAATGTTTTGTAGTTTTATCGCGTCTTCTTTGCGTATCGAGTAACATTCGCGCGATCAGTACAATAACCGAGCTTTTCCGAGATCGAATCGCGAGTGTTAAGTGTTAATGAAGTGAATGTGAATGTGTTAATTGTGAGTGAATGTGTGCCTTGGATATATTAACGACGGGGGATGATACGACAAGCAGGGGTACAACATCGACGATGTAGAAGCAGCGCAGCGAAGAATTCGGTGACAAACAGCGGCACATCGAACGGTGAGTAAATTCAAACGGATATATTCTCTTTCTCGAAACTTCGAAAAATTGACGACTAAAGGATTTTCGTGATCGCGCAAAAACAAACAAGTCACCCGGCCACACTGTTGTCAGCGCGGTCCCCCCGCGCGGCTATCGGAGCAACGACTACGCGAACGTGTTATAACAAAAGATTCGGTGTGATCGCATTTTCGAATTACGTGAAAATCTCGCTTTATTTAATTCGATCTCACATACGAATAGACGCTTAGAAGATAATGTGTCGGGAAGATAAAAATATGTACGTAACACGCAGAGGGTAATCGGTACGACGAGAATTTTTTACGTAAGTGTATATGTGTGCGTTTGTGTATCTAACGTTCGTCATAAGTATATACATATATACTATATATATATATATATGTACACGCGTGTGTCGGTCGTAAACGCATCGGCATTCGCTCTATCCACTTTTGATATTATTTGCTTCTCTTATTTCTTTTCGCTTCGAAACCTCGTGATTTATTTATTTTGAATATTTGGAATTAAGCGATGTATAATTAAATTGGTGCTGCGACAACGGATGAAATAGAATGTAAGTTATTTATTGAGATAGAGATTTCAGACACAGGCTAAGCTTGTTTTTTTGCTCGTCACAATTTTTGAAAAAGAGTAGTTTTTCGTGGAGAGATGTCGTCGCATCACTTTCAGAGATTCTTGCGGATTTTTTAAAACGCAGCCATAAGAGACGTTTGTTTGCACGATATTTATACTATTGCTAAACATGTGTTATATACGTAGAATGCGTATATTACAGTAGACGGTCATTCGTGTAGAAATCGTAAAATTGTGAGTCGATTAAAATGAATCTAACTTTAATATCCTAATTAATTAACCTCGACTATAATTACACGCCCAAATATAGCTCAGATATCGGAAGTGATAGTGGGCTGTTGTAAAAATAAAAATTTAACATTTGTTATCTTGAGGTTGCATGTATGGAAGGACATGTTTTATTGTTTTTATTGTACGTTATATACTGCTTTGTTCGGTGTAAAAATATAAATCATTTCCATTACAGACTTCATATGTACGGGCGTTTTTCACTGTTACGGAATAATCGGCAGCTATTACGATAACTTGTGTCTCGCACTTTATTACATTTGTTGTTTGTTTGTTTGTTAACGGTTCGGGCAAAAATCAAGAGCTCGAGATATCGTAAGAGGCGCGTACGAGCCACTCAACAAAAAATTATTCGGGATCTTGTAATATATATATATATATAATTTATTAAAATCTCACACAGAAGATCCTCCATATTTCGTCCATGGCCCGTATTTGCTTCTCTTTTGAAATCTTGAACTCCGAATTTTTCTTACGTGTGTTTCTTTCATCGACGTAGGATTGCGTGCAACATTAGAATTATATAATAACAGAAAAGAAAAACGATATTTTTTTTTCTAATATTCTTTTGTGACATATTTAACTTTTTCGCTACTAACAACAGTATGTGTTGCTAAACCAATTAGTTCACAGACAGCAGTCGTAATAAATTTCACTGTTACTTAAGCTTTCACTTGTTTACTACATAAAACTATGGAGGAAGGAAAATAACTGCAGAGAGGTTAAAATAAGTATTTAGGCGAGGAGCGAGTGGGTGTTTGCAAAAAAAGAAAAGGCAATTAGTTACGCCATGTTGTCATGGATAATATGAAAAAATGTGTTTTCAAAACAAAAATACAGAATAATATCAACTCTGCAGACGCGTAAGATAAACGTATGCTGAAGTACTTCTCATACAAAATGTCTACTTTGCTTATAACTTACGGCTGCAACAGTGTCTACAAGACACCGTTCTCTTAAAAAAAACCAATTTGTTATTAAAATCTTCTGAAAATATGAATACAATCAAAGTAATGAATATCAATGAATATTATCAAGGCACCAATGAGGTATCATATTCGCGCGCACTCGACTTCAAATAATTTATTTTATTATTATTAATAGTTATACTATTTCGCGCTCGCTTATGTCATAAATATGACACAGCGTATTCTCCGTATGTCTCTTTCTACAAAACACCCCCTCACACTCTCTCATTTGATTTTGTCATATTTTTCCTCCACGCATGAGACAACAGCATAAATAAAAATCTAATAAAACGCTCTTTGCCGTAGCAAAAGTGTTATATTAATAAAAGATATAAATCTGCAGAGAGAATGAAAATCGAACACTCAAAATAGATTAAAGTAAAGAGTTTTAGAATTCATAAAACAGTTTTACACACATAGAAAAAAATTGAAATTTAGATTGTAAATATTAGTTTTCACACACACACAGACAGAGTGTGTGTAAATGAGTTATTATTGTTATTAAATAATATGGTGTAAAGAGCAGAGCAATCCTACTTCGAGAAACAGAGTTTCGAGTTCTCGTTCGTCTAATAACGGCCGAAAGTATGGAGTTAATAATTGCTTTCATGTGATAATGGCAACAATATGTATAACAAATATACTTAGAACGGTTTCACTTGTGGCATTATGGTTCTCTGCAATAAATCATGTTTATCTGTTCAACTGTGGCTAAATAACAAGGTATGCGGAGTATATCTGAATATAACGCAACCGGCTCTTGCGTCGCTTTCCCGTTCAACAAGAAAGACAATTATTTTTATAATCATCGAAGAGTAAAAGTCAAAGATTGCTCTAGTAGTACTTCCTCTAATGCAGTTTTACAAATTTTCTCCGTAAAAAGTTTCAGAAAACTTTGTTCTGTTGTCAAATTTTTTTTGATCGCTCAAATTTTATTACTTCTTCGATCATAATAAATAAATCACAAAAATAATTGTCCGAAAAGCAACGCAGAAGTTTCCTCAATGCATTGGACTTGCTGCAAAAACACTATACACTTCCTACTCCTTCTCTTCAAAACACGACGTACGGACTTTCGAACAACGACTACTTCTTGTTTGCAGTCTAGTAGGCGCGTAACGAGAGATACGCAATGTGTGTGAATCGGTGTTGTTATTACTAATTATTTTCATCACAAGCACTCATAGTTTTTCCTCTCTCTCGCATACACATTTTCTTTCGCTCATTCTTTTTCTCTCTCTCAAGAATTGTAAAATTAAAGAACCCGCATGGTCCTCTATATATACACTAGTGATTCCCATTTGTTTAATCGTTTAGCGTATACTAAGAAACGCGTGCACGAGAGTCATGCAATATTGCGACACACGTACATAGTCTCGATGTGATTGATTATATATAATAATTTTTTAATAAAATCACAAAATATTTTTACCGCGCAGACGAGAGCAATTTTTCCACTCCGGTTTTGTTTTTCTTTTTTTTTTTGTTTTTTGTTTTTTTTTTTGATTGACTGGTTCGGAACATCTCTCTGGTAAAACAGAATGATACGCAGTGCCGTATGTAAATTCTTTCAATTGCAATACACTAATATTCGTGCGTCCCAATATCCGATCGTCTCACAGCGCGTGCGTGTGTATATATAAATATATATACATACATACGTACATACATATATATATGTATATAAACAGTTGTTCTTTTTTTTTCGTGCGTGCACTTAACGCGCTACTCTGTTTCAACACACAGTCACAAGAGATACGGAAAACGTGATCTAATGTAAATCCAACGTAAAGCTGGAAAGGTTCTCGCTTACGCTCTTGCTTGAGAATGGACAGTCGAATGAAATACTAATCAGTCGATGTGTAATACAAGCGCATCCGTCCCGCATTGCTTACTAGTAATATAACATATATATATATGTAACACTTTGATTAAGTGACACGTGATACAATTTGTGTAACGCGTGTGCAATCTCATGAGGGAAACCGTGTCTTGTTTGAAAAAGATGAAAACCCATTGGCGCTATAATGTCGAAAAGTCGAGCAATCCTAAGATCGATTTAAGATCATCGCTGAAGATCGATTTAAGATTTTAGTTTTCGGAAACAGTTAACTAACTGGAGCTCAAGTGACAATAAGTAATATAAAGAGGTTACTCGATTTTTTCTGTGACATCTTTTCTTCACACAATTGCCAGTAACTCACGTACAAAGTAGGGACAACTAGTAAACACTTGGAATAGAGAGATCGGTTATTTTTGTACAAGTTATAGTTTTTTTCTTGTAATTAAAGATTTTAAAAGGAGAAAATTAACACAATTATGTAAATACAATCAAAATTTCTTATAATTTCTGCGCGTTAGGTAAAATATAAATAATTAGATACTCTTTTTGCAATATTACTTTTAAACGCAGGTTTTTCGTTAGTTGGAATTATTTCCGCTCGAAAAATTAGGGATATAAGCCTAGCTAATCGTTGTACAAAATTCATAAAATTTATTTATTAAATTAATTATAACAGAACATACTCGGAAATATTCCGGATTTTGACCGCAAAACGGTTAAATTACGAGTGAACTAGAATTTTTGAAAATTTAAAAATGTATCTGTAGAATTATACGCAAAAGTAAAAAAGTGACACGCCGTTACGTGGTGTTGACAAAAATCGTTTTCGGCTTGTTCGAAAACCATCTCTTGGGATTGTCACTTCTTTGCATTGTTTCATCGATACGTCGGAACGACTTAAAAACAGTCATTAAAATGTAAATATATATAATTACTGTTTATTACATCATTAAATTATTAAATATATTTGTATTGTTAGAGTAATATAATTATTTTATATCATATATATTTTTTTTCTCTGTAAGTCACACTGAATTACGTATTCTTTTGGTAGAGCGTGGAAGATGCTTGCAATGGTTTTTTTTTTCTTTCAGAGAGCATCTGTACGGTAAATCTATTATTATATTAATGTGTGTATTTTTGTGTGATGTGATGTGTGTGTGTGTGTGTGTGTGTGTGTGTAATATAATATAGCGATATTTTGTTTTTAAACATAAAGAAAGTTACTATGACCCTTTCTATTTGATTTTCGCTTGGCGTCGTTAAACTTTTGAATGTATACGTACATCTAGAAATTTGATTGCCGTGACACATCGGCTCACGCAAAGCGTGAGCACCTGTGCAAAAGGTGGACGTGATAAGATTTCACTTTTTATTCGTTTAATTTATCGCTCGTCCGAATTTATTACATATTTTTTTACAGTATAACTTCGTATAACTTACGTGCGTTAAGATCCATGGCACATCGCTACGTATAACCGATCGATCACATTTTTAATTTTTCTATCGTTTAGTATATATTTTTGTGTTGTTACAAAAATTATTTATATATATATATATCGTCTCTCTCTCTTTGCGTATACCGAGCGAACGTTTGTCAATCGCGTAGATTGCGATTTGTGACTCATAAAGAAAGCAAAAAAATGTACCAAAAATTCTCAGTGTAGAAAGATCGTGGAACAAATCGGTTTTATTTTTATTTTATTTTTTTCATCTCTGTGTGCATTATAGCAAGCGTAAGCAGACCTCAACAGCACACACACATACGTATACCATGATTTTTTATCAAATACTATTCTGTTTTTCACGGGAGAATAAAATGTTGAAAAAAAGTTCGAATAATAAATATACGATACGAAAAATAAGAGCACGAGTGCATCGAGATCGGTCACTTGATCTACATTTCTAATTCACATATATTTTGTTTATTCTTATATAAAATATGTCTTCCTACACACTAGAGAGAAGAATCTGTTATTTAAACGGTGTCTAATCACGGAAAAGAAAAATGTTTTAAAGAAAGAACGACTTTACGAATCGAACAATTGAATCAATCTCGAATAACCAACGGTTACAATGCATACGTATTTATAAGCGCGAGATGTGCACAAAAATATCAAAAAATCGATGCGTAACTTCATGCTATTCTTATTTCCGTACAAATATCGAGAAGTAACTAATTCCGTAGTGCCAAAGACGCGCTGTAATATCATCGTGATCGGATTCTTAAAATGTTGATAATAAATCGAAGATTGTCACACAGGAATATATGCTAAGTACGGTAACCCCTCGTGCGTATACATATTCAGTTTCCGCGAGATAAACAAGGCGCGCTGTGGATAAAGCGGGTGAGCCGATTTGATCAGCTGGCTGCTAGTGGCTGGAAGAAAACGAGAGTACACCGACTGGCATTGTGAATTGTTTCGTGAGAGGAAGAAAGTTTCCCTTCCATGCGCCGCGCGTTTTCATTCCAGCCGCCCAACAACCGATCAACAGCGGTGGACAACGATCGAAAGAGAAACAGCGCATAAAGGGGGAACTAACTTTTTCTCTTCTCGCGAAGCGATTCAATGCCGGTCAGTGTACACAGAGGTGAAAGCTTCTTCCCCCTTCTCGCGGAACCGAATTTCGTGAAGGTTATTGTGCTGTGTGTGTATGTGTGCGTGTGTGTACATACATAAATGCATATACACGTAGATATATAAATGTGTGTGTGTACATATTAAACATACATATATATTAAATGCACTCTTAGAAACTGACATCCGTATACCTTCGTTATGACGTTAGAGAAAATGATTTTTCGCAAACATTTATCTTGTTTGCAGAGATAGCATTTTTTTTCAATAATAAAAAAATTCTCTTTTTCTCTCAACCAAAAATGTAGATTTATATCTAAAATGCTTAAAATTGAGTATGTTGTTTGTTTTACAAAAACGTATGTTTTGGAAATACGTTTTTGTTGTATACAACGTCGGTCTATCGGTTGTTTTGTATTTATTGGTTCCCACCCACACAAATGTTATTCTTTTTTTATTTTTTTTATTTTTTTTTTTTTATCGAAACGCAGATGCGGTTCTTCTTAGTCTTGAGAGGTTCTTTAAGAGCGACATTCGCTTGTTCAATAGATTTGTATGTTTGTTTTTACGGAAGGGTTTGTTTTACGAACAGCTTATCGAAAACACTGTCTATGCAAGCGGATTTATGAATCACTCTGTAGATAGTACACATGTGTGTGTGTATACGTTTACTTTTTTTCTACCACATTTCACTGCAACTACTTTGCCGCTCTGTGTTCCCTCCCACCCTTCTGCTCGTCACCCTTCCACGGAGGGTCTGCACGCCTCTTCTCAGGTTTATTTCCACTCCTCGAGAGGAGGAATCCCTCCGCTCTCGCGCGACTGGCTATGCTATATAAAAATGGTCAAACTCCGATTCGAAGGTCGGCGAGCATTTCATTGGCGTAGCTATTACACAAGTAAAACAACAAAAGAGAAAAGAGACGGGTTATTAAAAATGTTAAACTACGTGACATTCGAATGTCGCGTGTGTGATTAACTCGACAAATTTTCCCACTTTTTACTGAATCGCGCGTTATATAG
This sequence comes from Pseudomyrmex pallidus, assembly GCA_014825455.1. Taxonomy (NCBI): domain Eukaryota; kingdom Metazoa; phylum Arthropoda; class Insecta; order Hymenoptera; family Formicidae; genus Pseudomyrmex; species Pseudomyrmex pallidus. The sequence goes on from QVNV01027068.1 coordinate 10,197, forward strand.
TCTATATAGGTGCTAACTCTCGAAAGATAAGATTTTGTAAGAGTAATGAGATCGTATGTTTCAAAAACTGAATTACTATTTTTTTTTATCATGTCTCATAGATATCACGATAAAATCCTACCAAAAATAGGGACAATAAGAAAGCGTTTTTAAAAATTATTAATAAAAACAACTTGATAACAATGACTTCGAAGCACAAAGTTCGACGAAAACTGGTTGAAAATCGGTTCTTTTAAAATACTGACGCGTCACCGACGGTATTATAATGCGCGACGACGCGATGCGTGAATTCTCGCGTTGCATCGTGCAACTTTGATACGATAAACGCGCATAACGGAGAGTAATAAAACGATTAACTTTTGCGGCGCGTTTTGCCGGCGTGAGCGATTAACCTGTTGCTGTTAGTTTATTCATCCTGTCCCCGGAATTAGGTGAGACGACAGCAAACTACAGCGAATCTAGCGAACTAATATGCAAACGTAGCCGGCGGCGGGAGTCCTTTTGCAGTCCTTTAGTTCGACCCGGCGGTTCATAATAACAACTAAATGGTGAAAACGCGCGCGCGCACACACATACACACACACACACACTTTACTGTCGCGCGGCGCATATAGTACTTCGTCGATATAAAAAAGCTGCTTTTATCAAACAACCGCAAAGTTGGTGGTATACAATATCCTTTTTGTTCGTTTGTTTTCGTTTGTTTTTAAAGAGTAGAAGGTGAAGTGAAAAAAACAGATGTCAATGCCTATCGCGAATAAATACCTAACGTGTAATAAATTGTACATATAAAAGCGTGTTATATGAAAAGAAAAAACTTATTAAAATTTTTACGTTTTAAAAATGCAAAAACAATTAATATCGGAAAAAAGCACAAATTAATAAGACTGGAGCAACACGAGTTTATTGCCATTGAATTTAGTAGTCATTTTCCGATTTAATAATTCGGAAGTGGAGATTGCGCACATGGTATATCGAAAGAAGCACGTGTGAGCGATGCGCAAAGGATACAAAACCAAAGCCGCGATTCCGGCGAATTTTGTTGCGCTTGTGTGCTTAGATTTCTCCGTTATGCGTTGCATAATCCCCCGTGACTGGATTCTGAAGTGGAGAAATAAGAAAATGGAAAAAGAAAGGAAGAAAGCGCGGAAGAACCGCCCGAGAAGATAGCGGGCGAAGAAGAGCGAGTAAGAGAGAGGGACAAGAAAGAAAAACAAAGTTCGTCGGAGAGTAGGAAGTGGCTCGCGTAAAAAGAAAAGCCTCGGTAGTTCCGTGAGCTCAAATGGAGCGAAGGGAAGAGCGGAGTGGAGTAGTAGGCCAAATGGCAAAAGGAACATCCTCGGAGTCGCGTGCGCGATTCTTTCTTGGGAGACAAAGAGAAAGAAAAGAAAAAAATAATAATAAAGAAGCAAAAAGAGAAGAAGAGAACGGTGGTTGTTCTTTTATTTCGTTCGAGGGAGTAACTGTCAGCCAAATATTTTGCGGAGCAAAATGAAATATAAAGGGGTGGACCGGTGTACCAATGAGGTATATACGGATCGCGCGAGACGAAACGGTATAGCAAGAACACGCGCACGACGTTCAGAAGCTCTTTACATTCCGATTCAGTAGTGGATCTAGCGTGCGAGTTGCCCCGAAGGGAACGAGAGAGATTGACAATGAGAGAAAAATACATTTTTTGTTGTTGAATGACAAAGTTTCTGCTTGACTAAGTCGTAATTGTCTAAAAAATAAAATAAAATAAAAAATGTGCACAAGTTACATAATTTTCGAATATTCGGCTAAAATCAAATTCTCGGCATTACGTACATTTATAGCATTACGATCGAAATATCATTTCGAGATTTTGCTAATTGTTCTTGAAAGGTGACGAGGAGAAAGAAGTCCGAAGAGAAAGAAAGGGAACCAAGAAGTCGTAAGAAGGGTTCTTTCTTGTCGTGGCCGCGCCACGCTTGTAAGAGCCGTCGCGACGGTCGTCGTGTCAAGTTCATGAACCTTGAACCCCGCTTTTGCCCGCTGGCTCGTTTCGAAAGATGCCCGCGTGACTGGCGATCCGTCGATTAGGTTTTCGGCCTGAGTAATGCCATCTTCAGCACTGGCTTGTTCACCAAACGCGCTCGTTGCATTTATGTTCCAAACATCACGTGTATGGATTATATATACTACATGTTATAAATACATGTATTACACATACGTATATATATATATTATTCGGAATATTATATCGAGCACCCGCTGCTCGCTCATCTCTCGTTACGGGCAAACGTGTGGTCCGGTTCGACTGGTACCCGTTTAAAACGGATGCTTAATACGAACAGGTGCCCGTGTGAACAGGATCCGTTAATTTATTATTAGTTTCTTCCAAGTTTTCTAATAAATAAAGTAACATGTTTTTACACATCTGAATATAATTTTAAAATTATCAAAACTTGAGAAAAGATACGTTTGAAGACGCGTTATGTTAAATACTTCGAAACTGGAGGATATACTTTTTATATTTTGAGAGATTTTTTTTTTTTTTTATTTCGCGTGTATCTGTGACAATGAAGAATGATTTTCTCGGCTGCGCTTTTGCAGCAGTGTGTGATCACAAACTTGACCTACGTAATGCCGCTCGCATCCACCTGTACGTCCTCCAGATCACCTCGCTTCGTGACGCGCGCGTCGAGAGGAACGATGCAGTGGCCTCGAGAAATGTAGGAACGTCGCGAAAACAATGACGTAAGATACAAGAGAACGGGCGAGAGTTTCATGTCGGTTCAATTTGGATGCATTCCGCATTACCTCTCCGCGTTCTTCTATCTGCGCGTTGTCAATTTTCTGAGCTCTCTTCCGAGCCGAACAAAGATTAAATGTTAAGTGTCGTGAGATATTTTTCCGTCTTGCGAATTTTCCTTGTCCTCATTCAGAACAAAAAAAAAAGATTTGCTGACCCAGTTGTCAGAATTATCGTGCCAGAATTATTTTCTTTCTCTTTAAATAGCATATAGCCTTAATAGCGTATAGTTTCTGAAATATACGTTTTATCGATATATTTCTTCCTTCGCCTTTACCGGTTTAAATCGAAGTATCTGATGTTGTTTCCGTATTCTCGGTTTTCTCGTCTTAGATTTAACGTCTTTTGTTTAATTGAAATTAAGTATGCAACTCCGTCGCTGATCCTGTTTCAAGTCGGTCCACAACACGAAGATAAGGAGAGTTTGAGAAACGCTGGTCATGGGGAACGAGACAGGGGCCAGCTCAAGGCCGCATCGTGGTCCCACTCTACCGCCAACCACCGAGTCCGAGTCAAGGGCGTTTCTCCCACTGTTCGTGCATCGGATTATGAGCGGCCGGGAAGACCCTTCTCTCCGGGGAGGAGGGGGAGGAGGGGAAGGATCTCGTCTCTCCTTCGCGACGTCTCTCCCTCTCCTCTCCCCCTGAACTCCTCTCGTCTGGCGCGGCGACCTCTTCTCTTTACCTCTCGTGATTTCGCTTCCCGTCTCACTTTCACTTTGCGTGGACCATGCAGCGAGCGCGTAATTCTCCGTCTCTCTTTCTCACGTCTTTCGTCGGCCTTCTCGTTGTCTCTTTCTCTTTCTTTCCTTTTTTCTTTATCTTTCTCTCTCACATTCGATCCCATCTGTGTTTTTGCGCGACGACAGTGACGATTATCAAGTTCGGTTCAACTATATGCGAGAATTTCATATATCACGTGTACGTCGTTTTTTACGAGCGTTTTCGTATGATGAAGATAATATCGTCGCGAAGATTCAAATCCAATTATTGATAAAGATATTAAGGAAATGAGATTCCACATGATAATTGAGGAATTTCTCAATTGTTTGTCGAGTTGAAAGTTACATTGACAATGGGTGTCCGTTCTTAAAAGGAAGCAGTTGTTTGACATTTTATGTAATTTTATGTGACCGGGTTTTTTTTGTATTGATATCGTCGTGAACACACACACTTCGCCGCCTATCACGCCGTGGTGGATGGAGATTCTTCGTTCTTTCTCCCAGTCAACATTCTTCATCTCGATCGTCGAGAGTCCCGACGGGTTTTCGGGCGTGTGCATGATGATCCATCATTCTTCATACCATTCCGATACTCGGCTGCTTCTTGTCCTTCAGCTCGCGCGCGCTCGCCTGCATTTCGCGGCGCGTATGTAATAAGCTGCAACGACTCGGGACAAACTTGCTTCTGGTCGGCATTTTGCTATGCAATAATTGCCAATTTGTTGCGAGCCGTATACAAATGTAACACGATCATTCTCTTCTAGAGCCTCTGGAGATTTTATATGTATTTTTAACTATTTTCTGTTTTCTATTGAGTTACAAAGGTATATTTTCGTTTTACGCGTAATTTTATCCGACATGTCAATTAGTGCAAGAGCTGATGCGCACGCACACAAAAGAAGATAAGTATTCCGAGCAGAAAAAAACTCAATACCGATTTTATTATTCTCTCAGTTGCAGGAGAGATTGTATTGAATAAATTGATTGGACTCAAAAAAAAAAAAAAGAAATAAATAAAATAACCGAGGATACGCGCGTGGGAATAAAAAAATTATATCGAAGTGTTTTGTAATTTTTTTCGATGCACCCGCTCTTGCATCACACGCTCCGCAACCACTGCGCGAGAGTAACGCAAGAGATGCGGGTCTCCATTCAAGGACACAATATTCAGAAACCGAAAGTGCGATCACGCGAAAATCTAACGTCTCGCCGAACCGGTCTAACCGGATTTGGCGTGTACGCGACTGGTTAAGATGGTACACGTCGATCGGTGAACCGCATAAACTCATTTCTCATTTTTGGTAATAACTCGCATTAACTTTCTCTGATTAGTCGAAATATGTGTAAATGTGAATTATAAACGGCTCTCGTGTCTCCCGATTCTTTCTGCCAGGACAAGATATCTGAGATCTGCTTTTGCGTTTCTTAAAGAAATTGCCGAAGATAATTAAGTAACTGAATTATATATATATATATATATATATATATATATACATATATATATATATATATATATAATCCTGACACGAAATATAGTCGCGTACAAAAAAGATGAAATATTTCGTTTTTTTTTACGAATGTCAGAATCCACGAAATGATCAGTCTATTCGCGAAATCACTTGTCTCGCTTCGGTCCATTCCAAAACTCGTAAAAAAGCTATATCTCATCTTTACTTTATGAGAAAAAAAACCTACTCTTTCTTGCGCTGATGGCCGCGGTCATGAAGCTTCAAAAGAAAGTCAAGTGCAGTTGAGGATGGGGACCATTTTCTACGTAGACAACGGAATTTCTCCAACACAATGCACGGACTTCTTTGTATTTTTCTTTCTCCTTTCCTCTCTCATTTTGTCCGTCGCTTCTTTCTTCCTCGTGCGTTTATAGGCTGCTCACTTTTGCATCGATCGAACGTATTATAGCTTAACAGTTCTCCAGATTGAAGTACGCTTCAGATGATCATCCGCGTTTCCCTTCGAGTAATTACTTAAACTCTCCGTTTTCGCTGCCCGCGTACCACAAAGAAAGGTCACATCGAAGATTAACTAGCGAGGAAGGTAACAACGTTATTTTTCGCACCGGTTTTTCAAAAATTATTATACAGCGCTGCATTCTTTTCTCTCTCGGATATTGGCTATTTTAAAATCTAAAGAATATAACCGCGCAATGAAATTAATCTGTAAAACAATTAATAAATTTACGTTTTCGCGATTCAAGTTTGAATATCATATTGCCGAGTTGCGTAAAAATTATCGTCCCATTTCCAAAGATAAATAAAATGCAAGAGAAAACGAGAATCAAAGAGACAAATTATATATTCATTTAAACGAGAGTACGGTTTAAAACATAGATAAGATTTTAACACACAATTTGTAGAAACGATCAGATAGAGTTTAGCGGATAAGGACAAACACACATGTAGGTGCAGAGATGCATGTTGTAAGCGTATTTTGTAAAATCCGTACTAAATAATTCAAATCAAGGATGCTACACAGACAAGCGCTTTCTGATGTAGCCATGATCTGATGTATGCGCGCGAAACTGGTTGCAAAAGGTGGTTTTCGACGATCTGTTGCGCGGTTTCGTAAATTTACGACCGCGCATGAAATTTATTCCCTGCGCGTCATGTAGAGAACCGATCGAGCCGATCTTATTTATAATCAAAACGTTCAAGTTTTGCTACGCCGTAAAGTAAAGCTTCAGACAGAATGTAAATGTTTTCAATAATTGCTAGTTGTATAATTTACATATGAGATATTTAAATGTTTGAAGTTTGAATAATTTAAAGATTTCATCTGATTATAAATTGGTATTTAAGATTAATTATAGAGTAGTATTAAAATGGAATCACATAAATATCTCTAATCACAGTGTCTTTATATGAAGCAAACTTCCGTAAATTATAGCTAATTTTGTTAGCACACATACACGCACACACAATCGGTGATTTGTTTTCAAGAACATTATCTCATACACTCAGTTTCGAGCATTTTACACTCTCAGGCTTATAAACTGACGTAAAATATGCAATGCAAATTCGCAAGTGTTAATGAGTGTCCATGAGTGTTAATGCAATCCGTGTTGAAAACAATAGAAGAGAAAAATATTTAAACAAATTTGAAAAAGCTGGAAATTGTCAAAACCAAGAAGCTAACAAAGAGATAACGTAAACTGCTAGCTGAAAAACACAAAATCATAATTACAATTAGCATCGCTGTTTACCGAGACAATTGCTTGCTTTTTGTTGCGCTACTTTCGAATTGATATGAAAACACATCGATAAAAAGTTTATTTGTGCAAATTCGAAATTAAGCCACACCACGCGCTTCTTTCTTTGTTTTTTCTTTTTATTCACAGTTAAAACATCGTTTAACGCGTATGAAAAAAGCGAATTTTAATACACACGTAACGACATTTCAAAGAAATGTTTTGAAATTAATTGCATTAAAGATATATATAATTATTTACAAAAACACATTTATGAGAACAGACCGATACATCTCGGCAAACAGTATGAGGAGCAGAACATAACGGAAAATAATAAAAGGTTGCGTTTGAAGACGTGCGACCGTCTTGTTTTATTTGTAAATTTTATTTGTATAAAAAAGTGAAAATGAAAAACAGAACACGTTCGGAGCACAGACGCAGGACCGTTTCATGACTAATACTCACACTTGATTAAAATATACATGTATATAAAGTCTCGTGTACTTTACATGTTATAATATACGAAGTTGAATCGCGCAAACGGAGATGAGAGGGGTGGCAGGGGAGAGGGGATGTACACGATGGAAAAAAACGGCACAGAAAAGCCTCTGGAAGATGTGTTGGAGAAATAAAGAGGCGAAAAGAAACGGAAGAAAAGCGAGAAAAGTGAGGAAAGAAGAAAAAAACAATGGATATACACGGTATACATACACGGGGGGTGATATATCTTTGGGAACACTGCCGGTTCGAAGCAGAAACGGACCCGCGCCGCCGAAAGACACTCGTCAGTCACAAAATAAATGAGAACGAACTGATTTCTTTTCACTCTTCCCACTACCTAAATTACTATTAGGAACCTGGTTCCGTCATAACGTTGCATCTATTTGCATTTTCGTGCAGCGAAAACTTTGCGCCTAGATCCAGCCGAGTTAACTTTTTCAAGCAGAAATATACTCAATGTAACGTTGTGAAACATATGTTTAAAAAAAACATACCTATACATATATTTTTTTTTAATTTTAATAATTTTTACTTAACTTATATACTGTCGCTAATTAATTTTTCTACTTATTGTTTATCGTATTTAGTTTTAATTTGCGTATATCAGAATCTTAAAAAGTAGCCACGTAAGTTAAATCGGCTGTTACAAAAAAATAAATCTAAAATATATATCGTAATTCGAACACGCGGTCGCGCGCGTTTTACTTGTACGTACAACAATTTTTCGCAATAATATTACTATAAACAATAAGACTTTTGACTTTTGAGTATTTCAATAACACAGATCAAGTGCGAAAATTTAAACTATCTAACTTAAAGATACATATATATTAAAAGAGAGGAGCAACGAAAACAAATCAAACAGGAAACACTCGACATTATAAAATATATTTTGCTTACAAAAAAAACCAGCTTCGCAGCACATTATTCGTGTTTTCTACTGGCTGATATTTTCTGGCAAGAAAAATATCACCATCTTTATGGAGTTACGCTCAAAATAAGCATATTATTCGCAACAATTGTATATCGCATTGTCAAACGTGAATCAAGAGGTATTCATCACCGGCGTGTTAATTAATTAAGTTACGCCGCGAATAAATTTACATGCGAAACTTTATGGAAAACAAAATAACGTCGATCTTGGCGCGGTATTTCGCTGCTCGCGTGTATTATGTGTATATATTTCTAAATAATAGTATATGCATCGTCGGTTCGCATAGTGCCGCATGATCTCTGTTACGATCTTATGAGTTTTATATATATATATATATATATATATATATTTATGTATATATGTATATATTTATATAACGTGCGTTATGTATACATATATATATATACAAATCTATTAATATAAATAAGACACGAGTCATATGTATATATATATATACGTGATGTGTGTACGTTGAAAATGTCGTTCGAGCACAATTTTTCCGATTTTCCTGATCCGTCACAAACTCCTGTTTTCTCGAATTGTACATCGTAAAAATAAACAAAGGCCGAAAAAAACAAAGAATTTTTTAGTTTTGAGAAAATTATATAAATATTTTGTTATCGATTCTTTCATATTTACATGGTTCTGCGAGAAAATTGAACGCGTATTATGAAACATAAGATGAATTTCCGGCAATAACGGACTGTGCGCGTGAACGCGTAATGTAATATATAACATTTCACGGTTCGTAATTGGCTTGCGTATAATGTGCGTGTAACATTACACGCGCTAAACAGCATCATTTAACGATACTTGCGAATTCGCGTGCTTCCCTCGCAACGTTTTCAACGCATCACAGTACAAGACTAACTCTGCATTTATGCGCATACGTGAAATGTATTGCACCTGCGTTTGCATTCGAGGAATTTTCTCCTTTTTGTTTTTTTTTTGTTTTGTTTTTTTTCTGTTTTTTGTTAAAGCTAAATTTTGAAAGCGAGATCTCGTGTGACGGGAAAATGCAAGTAAACATTCGTTGAATTCTTTTTCTCGCGTGCGTTATGTTTTTTGTTCATATAAATTAACGTACTCGGAGACTCGTCTTTCTCTCCGCTGTAAAAAAGAGTCGGTTGACTGAAAAGAATCGTCAGGAAAAATTCACTCTACAAAACTCTTTTTGCTGAACTTCCGCGTTAAAGATTACTTTAAAAATTGTTTATTTTCTGTTCTCTCCCGTATTTCAATTCGGTAATTTGACTTTTCTGTGTAGTAAATAAGACCTTAAGAATATATAACATAACTGAGTGTAATATGAGAAATATTATATTGAACATATATATATATATATATATATATATATATATATATATAGTATAAGAAATAAAATAAAAATTTATTATAGTACAAAACTTTTATTCAAAATGAAGTTATAAAATAAGTGATTAGTTAAAAATAAATGATTTAGCAAATTTTTGATCAAATAATTCGTTTTAACTTTTCGCGCACAGACCTAAACAAATGATGAACGAGTTAAACAAACTGGGTCTGTGAGACCCACGCTACTTTAAAATCGAATTTCCGCGAAAAATCAATATTTTTTCAATTTTGTCTTTTTTTAATCGAAAGTTTGAACGATTCTGCGTTGATCAAAACAAATTGAAAAAAATTTGTAGTTTCGACGATATAAGCGTTAAAAAAAAAAAAAAAATAATTTTCACTAGAAACGCCGATGCGCAATTTTTGAGTGGATCTGGGAAATCCATGTCTATCCGCGAAAGGTTAATAATCGATAGGAGAGAATAGAAAACTTTTATGTTTAAGTTCAAGATGCTTATCGATAAAAAAATCTTTTGTAGCGTAAACTCATAAAAAGTAAAATAATTTGCAACACTCCTAACAAACTATTTCATGTACTTATATCTACAATGCATGATATGTATAATATAGCGTTTAGCTATTCTTTTTTACATTTCATACAAGAAATTAGTTTTATACTTTTTTAAATTCCAATTTTAAACAATTAAAGTTTTGTTATAAAATAAAAATAAAATAAAAATAGATATTTTATCTAAAAATTTATAGACGTATACTGAACATATAAATTATTCAATTGCAACATTTTTCGCTTCTTATGAGAAATTACACTAAGAAAAAAAAGCAAACCAATTTTCGTTTACATAAAATAAGAAATTGCTTTATGTTGAATTTTCTTCTAATCTATTTTCTTTATGTACAAAGTCTAAAAACTCAGTACGAATAACTATGTAAGGAACATAGGATGCGTCACCCTGTCGGCGGGGTACGGCCTGTAAAAGACACGTGCCCTAAGTCTTACGAGAGTAGAAAAGAAAATAATTTACATACATATACATATAATATATATATGTATATATATAGTGTGTGTGTGTGTGTGTATGTATGTATGTGTTAGATAATATATAAAGCTTAAACCTAATCTATATTGAGCATTCGGTAAACGACGAGGGTGACGCAGCCTGACACTAAGTGCGCGCGTTGCCACTTTCTACTTCATCTTTGAAAGCACGTACTCGACTATAAAAAAAGAGAGAAAACAAAAAAGAGAAACAAAATTAATTGTTTTATCATTTACGTATACGAGAATACCATCGCTCGTTCATCGCGACACATTCATCACAAGCTGACGTTTTAAATTTATTTTATTATTCGTAGATTTTTGAAAGATTCTTTTATGTACATATATATATATATATATATATATATATATATATATATATATATATATATTATATATATATATATATATATATATTTATTGTTAACCCTTTCGAGTCTAGTGGATTCGCATGTACCGTTATCGGTTTTTACTACTTGAAAAATAGGTTTGTATAAAAATAGGTGCTGAGAGATATGTAGTTTCAACAAAAAAAATGAATGTTTTATAATATGTACATACACACACACACACACACACACATATATATATATATACATATATGCATATGTATATACGTATCAAAGAAAATCATGTATATGTGATATATGATACATTTGATATATGTACATATATATACATGTAAATTAAATGTATGTATACAATATACATAAAAAAGTACTACATTATCAAGCAACATAATTCAACTTTGAATCAAAAGGAAAAAAATAAAATATACAATAAAATCAAAATATACGAATACGAAATAAAAACGAAATAAATTTTATGACATTCTTATTGCACGTTCACGAAACAACTAGTGATGAATGAAACACGTAAACACTGGTATCGAAACTGATATATAATCTACATAAACGAGAGTTCGTTATTATAAAAAAAACCATCATCATATATCAATCGACGAGCTGCACCACAATTCTCTTCCGTCTTTGACTCGCGGAGAGGATTTAGACGTGAGAGAGAGAGAGAAAGGGAGCGCGAGATAATTGCAATTATTCACTTCGAGAAAGTTGACTGATTCGTAAATTCAACTCCACATCATTCACATTGGCTTAACATTCGAACGTTTACGTTTGTTCAACTTTCGACGATATTTGCGAACAATATGGAGCTGGTTTACTTCGGATATAGGATCGTATGTGTAAAATTAAGCGGATGTTTTTCATCGTTAGGAATCGTTATCACAGTATATCGTTGATTCTATTTAATATGTACATTTCTCTCTCTCTCTCTCTCTCTCTCTCTCTCTCTCTCTCTCTCTCTCTCTCTTCCTTCTTCTTTTTTTCTTTTCTTCTCGCCGATCAAAATGGCACTGTGCATCTTTTTGACGTTGCTGTCCATCGTCCGAACCACAGACAGGGGTGGAATGGTATATTATTCGGAATCTGTTATATTCGCTTTTTTTCTAACGATTAGTCTTTTCACAACTCTATAAATTGATACGTTTAGAAAAATTGGAATTTAAATAATTTTTCAACATAACATTAAAATAATGTATTGCAAAGAATATTGATTATTTTAACATTATTATGTTTATTCGTACTGAGAGACGAGACATCCTGTGCATTAATAATTCCTCTTAGCAGTAGAGAAGATTAGGTATTCTCTGATAAATATGTCCCACCCCTGCTTACAACAGTTTGCATTGTCGCACATATACAAAAAATTTCAAAGTAAACTGTAACGTCCCTGTCATTCTCGGCCAGAAAACAATTCTGGATCTTCTTCGTAAAATATCTTATAATATATGTATATAAAATATTCATATATATATACACATATATATATACGTGTGTGTGTATATATAATATATATTAAAAAAAGATATTAAAAACACCACTCCGACAAAAAATCGCTTCTTTTTCTTTGTTCACGACATTCTACTATACGTATTATTATATCACACTCGACGAATTTTGTGACTGCGAGATTAAAATATAATAAAAGCACAAGAATTAATAGTTGGTTATCAGTAATATAGCGTATAAAAAAGACTTCTATAACGTCGGATATAAAAAAAACAAAACAGAGCAAGAGAAGTTTACACAATTTATGAGATAGAGCGTAATTAAAAAAACAGAGATGATTAAAACTGATGAATCTAAATACAAAATGCACCATTTTGTTGTCTCTCTCTCTCTTTCTCTCTCTGTCTTTCTCTCTCCCCTCTTTCTCCTCTCTTTTTCTCCCTCTTAGAAACTTAATAATAACATAATAATTATTACATATAATAATAATAGTAATAATGTGTAATATTAATAATAAAAATAATATACATATATATGATAATATAATTATATATCGCGAGTATATATCGTAATAATAATAATAATAATATAATAATAATATAATAATTAATAATAATATTAATAATAATAATAATAATAAAGATAACAAAACTCTGTTTTTTATCTACACAGTGTTTACAACAGTTATTATCTTCGTTTTCCTACTTTACGATTTTCAGTTTATGCAATTTTTAATCGCATTCAAACTTAATTCGCTTTGATATTTAACGTCTCAATCCATTAATCGTTTGAGTGCCGGAGATCGCAAAAAAGCACAGAAAAATGCCAGCAAAAGGTGATGCACTCACTGCTGATACACTTGTTACTATCAGTTGCAACTGTCAGAACTTGCGCAGCCATTTCAGTAAATAGATGTTTTTTTCCGTTTTTGGAAAAAAATAAATACAACACATATAACACATATTAAGTTCCATTTCTGTTCCATTGATGTTTTTTTGTTGGCGTAAAACAGAAAACACGTTTGTTTATAATTATTATAATTGTATCTCTTGGCACTCAAACGGTCAAAGAACTCACATCGAAAAACGCGTATACGTGTATGTATTTCTCCCGTTCACTTTTTCTTTCCGAGTTTGGCGTAGATGTATGCGTCGCGTAACCGGTTACTTTCGTTATAACGGATTCTTTTAAAACACAGTAAAACTTGAGCATGTGTGTAAATCCGAACTCGAATTCAAGATAAAAAATAACGTAGTTTATGTGCTTGTATGAGATCTTTGAATTTGACGTGTTTTCAAGTTGATCAAAAACAACAGCACAGCTCCACTTACGAATTTGTAAAAGTTACAAAAACTGGAGCAACTCTTTTGAGCATTCTTTGTGCTCAAAATTAAATTTTTATGCATTATAAATTATACATTTCATACTATACGCATTGCGCGCTTGGTAATTTAACATTAGAAATTAGATAATTAAGTTTTTTTAGATGTTACTTGCAAAACACAAAAGAGATTTTAAATATCGGTCAAATTTGGTTAGAAGCAAAATACTTTAGTGCAATTTGGTTGAGAACAAAAATATCGCGATTGCTTGAATGTGTTATGAACAAATAAAAATAATTTTGCTAAAAACTTTTATTCAACATAACATTTCATGTTACACACATGAGAGTGAAATAATATATCGAAAATATTGATAAAATAAATATCAGTTTCTAATTCTTTCAACAAATCTCTAATGAGTATTCTAAAAAGTGTAATTATAGCATAAGATTTAAGATCAGTTTTCTAAAAGTAGGATGAGTGTATGATAATGATGTGTGTGTGTGTGTGTTCATTCATCTTTATGATAATAAAAAAGTACTAATATATTATTCATGAAACAGATGAGAATTCATATTCCGAACATTGCCATTTATTCGATCGATAAAAATATCCTATCTCTGATAACGAGTAAAACATGTAAACGTGAATAGATGTTCGTAGTAAAAGTGAATTAGCATTATTTCGGTTGATTGATGTGATTATGATAAATCGTTTCACAGTAACAAAACAAACATTTCTATACAAATAGAATAAATTTAAATAAAAAATGTCTGAAAATTTTTCTATTTCTTTTTTTTGTGGTATATATAATAAATATATATTGCAAGAAAAATCTTAAAGTGAAAGTTTTGAAGTTCAAAACTTGTACTCTTTTACTGCAACACTACACGTCTTAATGTCAATGTTTCAAACTAAACTGAGCGATATTAAAGCACGATAATGTTCTATATGTTTTTAAAATAGTTACAAGTTATTCATAAGTTTGAGACATAATGTAACGTTTTAAAATAAGTAAATCTCATAAGTTTCACTTCTCAGGTTTGCTTTTTTTTTTTAATTATACTGTTTTTCTCTTAAATTCGCATTAAAAAAAGAATTTACTGAGTTTAGAGCAAGTATTTGCCGTGTCAAGAAAAAACGTTATTTTGGATGAAGTCTCTATTAACGTAAGATATTTAATGTTTTTTTTTTCTTTTCCATTACGAAGGTATACAGAGATCGATGTTTCGTGAGTGCTTCAAACTAGCAGAGCGTTAATGTCTCACAAACAACTTACTTGCACTTTTTTTTCTCTTTGCTGCAAGGGAAAGAGAAAAGTATTTTAAGAAGAACATGTAGATAAACGGAAAATGAAGCTTAACGTTTATAATGATAGACGTGATACTTGTAAATATTACACGAACGGCCACTCTCGGAAGAAATTTTGTTATTATACCGGCGTTTTGATAAATCTCGCCGATTCGACTTTTCTCGTAGCTTCGCGCGTTTTCAGGTATGAATGAAAGTTATTAAAATAATAAGAACAACAAAAACAACAAGCGAACAACCAGCACGATTATATCGTCATTTTGCGTTGTCGCGCGATATAAGTAGATTTTTTCTTTCTTTCTAATAAGAATTTTTTTTTTAATAATGAGTCGTTTATTAACGTGACGCCTCACGACGCGATTCTCCCTTTTTCCTTTTTTTTTTCTTCTCAATATTGTATACATTTGAGAATATCGATAATTGCGGTTTCTCAATATAATATAATATACCTTCATAAAATACGGTCAAATTACTGCCGTGAGCAGCAGCAATTCCGAGGCACTACAAACAGGCCACAGAGAATATGGCCGCACAATTATCATCTTCAAATCTCTGTGTGTCTAAAATGACAAAAAGACTAACTGTAGAACACTTAAATACGTACGTAATTGTTAATTATACTAACGCTTCCTTGTTGTCTAAGTTTAGAGTCATTACGTAGTATACACTAATTAGAGAGATCACACGTCTTAATATAGAAATTTCCGAAGATTATTCTCTAATACGTTGAAATCATCTTTTTCCTCCCTTTCTCTCTCTCTCTATCTCTTCTTCTCGCCGTTTTTCGTTTGCTTTGCCTTGCTTTTTATTTAAGTATTGCCACGAAGTGTTTTCCGTTTTTTTTGTTTGTTTTTATCGTTTAAAGGTGACGATGATAATTCTCCGAGATATATGTAAGCAGATCACGTACGAATGCGATCCTTCAAAGTCTTTCCTTTTACTTTGAGCTATGCTATCGTCTACGCTAGTTTAAACGCTAACTTCTCGGTGTGTATCAGCCTTCTTCCACGTTCCCCCCTTTCCTTATTTTTCTTTTCGTACTCTCGCTTATCTAATCTGTTTTTTTTTCTTATCAGCACCAATCTGATTTTTAAAACCGATTCAAAATATCGTCATATAGTGTTATAATATAATTAATATATATATAACTTGTCGTATATATAAATATACATTCAAATATTACTTACTATAGTATACAAGAGTTGCACCGATCCCCCTTCCTTTTCTTCGCGCTATCGCAATACATCATTGTCGTTCTTTACATCGTTCCTATATCGAAAGCTATGGCTCAACACAGTGGGAGGATACGTTTCGTCTTTATAAATTCTAATCTATAATCTCTCACGTATCTCTATATTCGTCCTCTTTTCGCTCGTTTTATCTTCACTTTCTCATTTTTCTCTCTTCCTATACCTTTTTTTCTACCCTCCCGATTAGTCGTATTATGTTTTTTTTTGTTTTTTTTTTTTTTTTGTGTTTTTTTTGTTATCTCATTCGTACACATTATTCGCACGCGCATAATTTTTTCACTTTTCTCCGTTCTCATTTTCCTCTTCGTTCTTCTTCTTCGTGAACGTATAAGAACGAGAACAGATTTATATATTTACATAAATTTTTTTTTCTTCTCGTGGTCGTGAAGAGCGCTTTCCTGAAGAAACGCGTTATTCTCTCATTCTCTCATTCTCTCTTTTTTTTTCTTTCTCTCAATCCTCTTTCTCTCTCCCGCGAAATTTTTAAAACATAGGCAAGTTAAATAGTGTATCACAATCGTTTTAGTCTGGTCAAAATCGAACATCTTCGACCCGTTTGGCGATACATGGCGTCATTTTAAATATGAGTGGCGGCGCCTCAGTGTGGCACGTACACCATCCCGCGAGAGAAAAATCGGGCGGATTCGAAAAAGCAAATGCGCGAAAAACTCTCGTCACACTTGTTTTCGAATTCGCCTTGCGTTACGCGGATCGAGTCCCAGACTATTTTGTGTGCCATTTGCTTGTCCACAAAGAAAAGAAAAGATAGATCATAATCGATCAATTACTTAAACAAAAAAATAGAATATGCATAGAGGAATAGACAAGACTTTTTGTTGGTTACTTTACCTTGGTCTGGCTAGTGAGAAACTCGACGGTAAACGGCGGTAACTCTTTTCCGAGCTTTTTCGTTTCCCTCTTCTCTTCCGCACAGGGTTAACGACTGGGAAACGAATCGCGCAATACGTAAATATATTTGCGTGTATTTAATATTACAGATTATTAATTCTGTAAACTTTTAGAAATTAATAAAATCTCCGATACACTGCACTATATCACGAATAAATATTGCATTACGTACACCATGGCGAAGATAATGATGTGTGTGTGCATTGCAAACCTCAGGTAGATATGAATCACTGAGTAACATCTACGCGCGTTTAGGTGCAATATAACGACAGTAATAATCCAAATTAGAACAATGAATATATTACTGAATATAAAAAGATATTCATGCATCTTCGTGTCCTGACACTACAATATGAAGAGAATAAAAAAAGAGAAGATATAAAAATTCTTTATCTTTTAGATAAATATGTCAAACAGTCGTTTATAAAAACAAAGCAATATCGCGGACAATGAACATCTGCGATGTTTCTTAGACGTTCAAAAAAGACCGCCGTTCTCACCGTCGAGTTCGGGACTAACTGGCGACGCGTTCCGAGGCTCTGATTAAGTGGCAATGGAACAAGAAGAGCGAGCGAGTTATAAAAATTGATTGAAAATGAAAAACAAGAAACTAGTAAATGCATAATGATAAATGTCACGGGTAGTGTTGTTGAATCGGCTGCTGCTGCTGCTGCCCGCATCGAGACGCAGCGGCGGCGGCTGCGGCAGCGGCAGCGGCGATGGCGTTCGACGTTGCGTCGGCGCTCTCCAACGCGGCGGCGGGACCGAAACAGCGCTGAAACCTTAGCGCGGGAATTCCTGCTTGCTAATAGGCGGCAGGATGGACGGTTAGTCACTGCGGCGGCAGGCCGGTCGGCGGCTTGAATTCGCCGCTCACGGACACGCCGTTCGCCTGAGCGCCGGGAAATTGAGCGGTGGAGACCGGCGGCTGATGGTTGAACGCGGGCGCATAGCACTGCGGGAAGTACAGTTCTGGCTTAACAACTGTGGGAGTGAGGCCCCGCGGAACTGGCACTGGACCCAGACCCGCGGGTGTGCCGGGCGGCTTCGCGTCGCTGCTCGAATTTCGGCGCACTTTCGCTGCGTGCGGGTTCATATGGTTGTCGATGTGCTTTTTCACCTCGGGCTCGGTCGCAAAACGCCGTCTGCAGTTAGGCATTGGGCAACAAAACGGCCGATCACCCTGGTGAGTACGCGTGTGCTGGTCCAGGATCGCCTTCTGACGGAAGTCTTTGCCGCACTGCTGGCACTTGTACGGTTTCTCGCCGGTGTGGATACGCAGATGCTGATTGAGAATCGTGCGCTGGCGGAAGTTGCGACCGCAGTACACACAACCGTACGGCTTCTCGTTTGTGTGGATGCGCAAGTGCTGCGTAAGATGGGATTGTTGTCGAAACCTCTTGCCGCACTCCGGGCACGGGTATGGTCGCGATTCGATGTGTATGCAACCGTGTTGCAATAACGTAGACTTCTGCTTGAACTCCTTCTGGCAAATCGGGCAGCGCACGTACAACGGCATACCGGCCGAGCGGCCGTGCTGTATCACGTCGGGCAGACAGCTCTTCGTGCCACTCTGCTGCTTGATGTATTGCAGAGCGCCGAAACTGCCCGAACTACCTCCACCGAAGACCGCGTGATTACCGCCTTTTGGGTCTTTGAAGTAAGCGGGATATTGGATGGAATTGGCGTCCGGTGCCGGACTGAACGCGCCCGATTGCGTGTCCGTGTCGCCGAACGTCGATGCCACCTCCTCCTTACCCTCCTCGGGTGGAAAGGGAACATCTTGCGGCCACAGGGTGGGCGTCATTCCGTTCTTGAAGATAAGGTGCGGGCTCACGTCTGTAACGAGAGAACGATCTACGTTCATCAGTTGTATTCCACCGCGGATGAATAAAAGGAACGTTAGTAGCCCGGATTACGGTTCAACAACGGAAGCAAGATGTAGCTACTTGTCAATTGTATCGCGAGTCAAACGTTCCTGAGAACGTTTGTCCGAATTCAATAAACACTTTTAGGACGCAGTAAAACGTCCAAAAGACATTTCACTTTGTCAAATAGCTGCACGTCTTCTGGCTGATCAAGAAACTATCATGATCCAAATTTATCACGAGGTTTTCATTTTGTTAGTGATAGTAGGTGTAAAAGAAGAAACGCCATAGTCATCACTTTGTAATAGATTTACTTTAATAGAAGAAAAACACGCGAGAAATTAAAGTTACTAGAAAACAGTCGAGTTAGATGGATAATAATTTGTATCATATAGATAGGGAATCTAAGGGTAGGAATCAACAGTCTTATCTATTTCACAACTCATCAGCGCACTCGCATTCAGCTGAACCTTGTTATTTAGTTGGTCTAAGTGAACAAGTCCGATAGTAGCGATGCTTGTATCTGATGAATCCTCACTAGTAATTCTCTTTTCCAACAACGCGGTTTAATTGGTTGGTGAGGGATGTGTGTGAACCAGTGGTGAATTTATCTCGATTATTCAAAAATTATTCAGATACGTTTTAAAACTCGATATCTTATCAATGTATTCGGTTGCTGGTGCAAATCCGCCACTGATATAGGATAGGTGGAGATGAATTGAGATGAGTTGTTAGTGATGCAGGATTATTGTACCACCGGTGGTAACTTTGACGACGATGAGTAGTAATGATATGGTAACGGTGACGACGGTGGTTGCGATAGTAACAAGTGAGAACCAGAGGTTGGATTAATCAGTGTGTGATTGTAATGGACACCGTTTGGGGAAGTCTGGGAGGCAGAGAGAAATGCTCGCCTTGGTGTGTGCGGACGTGCTGATTCAGGATCGCCTTCTGACGGAAGTGTTTTCCGCACTCCGGACATTGGTATGGCTTCTCACCCGAGTGGATGCGCAGATGCTGGTTGAGGATGGCACGCTGCCGGAACGTACGCTCGCAGTACACGCAAGCGTACGGCTTCTCGTTAGCGTGTATGCGTAGATGTTGCGTGAGATGAGATTGTTGCCGGAACCGCTTGCCACACTCCGGACATCCGTACGGTCGACTATCCGTGTGGATCCGCTCGTGCTGCAGCAGAGTCGACTTCTGCTTAAAATCTTTGCCGCAAGTTAAACACTTGAACAGACGTAGATCGCTGTTGCCGCTCTTCGACGACTTGCCGCTCTGTTGCACAATGTCAGGCAGCCCAGTCGCCATGTTCGGCGCCCCCGGGCTAGCGTACTGATGCGCATCCAGACTAGGTCCACCATCACCCTGGCCGAGAGACGTCAGCATCACTCCGGGTTGCTTGAGATAGTGCAACGCGGAAAAGCCGCCTGGAGTGAGCATGTGGGGCGGTACAGATGGCGAAGGATGCGGCCGAGCCTCCTTGAAATAGTGTTGCGGATACTGTTGCAGTTCTCCAGTACCGGGGAAACAGTCGTTACGATCTACTTCCGCGTGTGAGGTCAGTTGTTGCTGCGGTGAGTGATCTTGCTGTTGCGTCTGTTGTTGTTGTTGTTGCTGAGGTTGCTGTTGAACTTGTTGTTGCTGCTGCTGTTGAACCTGCTGTTGCGTTTGTTGTTGCTGTTGTTGCTGTTGCTGCTGCTGCTGCTGTTGTTGTTGAGATGTAGCCTGACTTGATTGTATGTCGTCATCTGGTGATGTTAAGGACTGAGGCTCGGGAGGCGCCGACGGATAAGGCGAGGGCACGGGCGAGGCTAACGAGGGCGGGGGACCGCTTTCTCCACCCTCGACCGGAGGACCACAGGCCTGCTGTGGACTTCCCGACGAGGAGGAACCCTGTTGTTGCGGCTGTTGTTGTTGTTGCGGATATAATCCGCCATCCTGGAGAGATCCCGGCCCCGGACCCCACTGACCTTGGGGTCTCTCCATGTTATCTTTGTACAGTACGTAGGGCGCGCCAGTATCTATAAGCAGACAATGCAGAACAAAATTCACGGTTAAGGTATTACATCCGAATAGTATTTTATTATTTATTAGTATGACTATTTTTCATGTTTTTGTTTAAACTTTTAGTTGTAAAACCATACAATAATTAAGATTAAAATTGAAAATTGCCAAGTGCGTTAAACATGCTTCAAACTAAAATAATAATAAAAAATACTTTTTCGTTGTATTATTTTCAAGAATCTTAAACATATTATATTATTTCATGTGAAAGTCAATCATTTGCTTCGCGTGAATATCTCTAAGTTGAAATCAAGAAAAGCATATGAATAAACACGCTGCACTTGTATCAACAAAGATCGAAAATCTCGTTAGAAATTATACGAACGTATATTGATAAAAAAAAAGTGAGCAAAACGAATATGTGTAATTACCGAGGCAAAATATAAAAACAAGATTACAAATAGAACAATTGCATAGCGTCCGACATGAAAATATTTTGCGAACGAAACATTCTTATTAGAGTCTGTCTCAATCAATGTCGAAAGTACGTCTAACTGATAATTATCAAGAAAAACTTTAATAAAATAAAATAATAATAACTTTAATAAATATATGCGTTACTTCGTCGTAAAAACATAAGATTTTTCTTTCGTTGCGTGATATTCCATATTTGACCAAGTCACTCGGTGCTAATATCATTGATTCTTCGAAAAAAACACGAGCACAAGACTGCACTTCGGCGAGAGTCTTCACGATTTGTTTTGGCGGCGAGAAACACATAAAGCAAAACCGAGAGAGAAACTGTAGCACATTGACGGAGGAAAGAAGAAAAGAGAAAAGAGGAGAGAGAAAGAGAGAGAGCGAGAGAGGAAGCAAGAGGAGAAATGGCTGGTGGCTGCACATGCGTACTTTTTTCGTTTTAATGCTAGCATTTTTAAAGATTTTTCCTACTCTCCTCTAGCTCTCTTTCTCTCTCTCTCTCTCTTTCTCTCTCTCTCTCTCTCTCTCTTTCTTTCTCTCTCTGCGGCGGCTCGCAGATTCGAGTTGTCTGAGGTAGACCCCTGTTGATCCTCACCTGTCTGCGACAGAAATCATGTGCACAGTTTGTGCCGACCGATCAAAAAACCTACCTCACGAGAATTCGAAACCGGTATAAATTTTGATGAGATCAATTTCCTATGTGGTAAAAAAAGAAAGAATAAACGTCGGAATGTGTCATCTGTTGCGAAGTTATTGTCATGAATGTAAACATTTTTTATCGATTTTTATGACAAATCTCGAATGAGCTTTCAAGGCCGCATTATATGTCTGCTACACACAAAATATACATACAATTGAACACTATATCAAGAATAATAAGTATTAGTCGTACTTTTGGAAAATCTCAGAGATTCGACTTTCGTTCGATTTTTGATTGCCTCTCTTACATGTTGATAAAAATTAAAATTAATGATGGTCACAACGAGAACGACAATGTAAAAACAAATACAGCGACGCAGAATCAAATTCATTTTAATAATAAGACTAAAACCATGCTCTAACACTAGAAGATCATTATAATATTTTTTTCAGCTGGAATTAATATATTATTGAAGAAGTATTGTTTTATAAGTATCAATAGAGACTACAGACTAGAACCCCGATTAGACTTTTGCCATAACTTATATACAACAAAAGAAAACTAAGACTGTCTACGATTTATTATAGTAAAATCGCGAAATAAGTAGAACGTCTTTAGCTAAAAGTACACACTTAATTGAAAGCAGCTCGTAGGCTCAAAGTGAAGAGCATACTTTGCACAAAGAAGCACGTGCTTAAAGTGCAACTCGTTTGAGTTATCTCGCGCAAAACCTGGTATTTTTTCCGTTTCTTCAATTTTTTGGAGTCAGTCTGCATTTCTCCATCTTGAGACATGCAAAATATATCTCTTTATGATTTTTTTTAAACAAACTATATCGCAATCTCGCATTGTCACTTTAATTATAATCATTTATACGATCAAACATTACTATTTATCGAATGTCGGAGAAAATATCCTCCCTATGCGGCCTATATTTCTATCGAACTGTTCAAGGGACCTCCCTTGTATGAAGAGGAGGAAGGGTGAGGGCGAGGGTGGCAAAAAAACGAAACGAGGATGCAACAAAAACATAACTTTTCGCGATGGCGCTACGAAGAGTGCTCTAGAAACGAGTGGGTCCTTTTCTAGTGTTCTATTGGCGTTATTCAGCTCGTCAGATCGAATGTTTATTTTCAGAAAAATAGACAGAAACGAAACACCTGACCGCTCGCGCTGTTAGCTCGAGAGTGTAGTGCACGCATTGACGAAGTCGAAACGTCGGAATAGATTTTTTTTCTTTCGCTATTGTTACCGCGATATTTTTGACGGATGCTCGAATGCGTTCTCGAGTACACGAGCGCTCTGTGTGCGCGCGCGCGAGAGGGTGTGTATTATTTTTTTTACTTTATAAAACAATTCACACCGTATTTACATCCCGACGACTATCGCGTGGATTTGCATACGCAAATAGTACGCGCATAACGCGTGTGAAAAACCGGCGCGCCCTGTCATTATCGAAAAATCTGATTACTATTCAATCAGAAACATTTTGTGTATTTATTCTAGTTCATATTGTTATATGCTCTTTCCCACATACACACGCACACATACACACACACACAAACGCGCGTGCGTTATCGTGATAGTAATTGCTTAAATAGAAAGTTACAACAGATGTTGATCACGCGAATTTGCTGCAATTTGTGTATATTTATTTACTTATTTACGTACACAATTTCGGAAATCCAAGTAATATGATAAGACCAGCAAAAATAAAGGGCCAAAGTTTTACAGAAAAAAATTTTAACAACACTGATACCATTTCGAAAAAAAAAATTCTTTTATTCTCTAACCGTGTTAGAGAACGAAATTGTGTTGTAGAAGTACCGTGTTATACGAGGAATACCTATGCAATTAATAAAGTCAATTGTTAAAAGTAAGTTAATCAAAAGTCTATATATAATTTAAAAGAAATTTTGTGTGCGTAAGATATTCTATCAAATATACATTATTAGTTTTCCATATGCGCAACAAAAACCAGTCCCAATTATATTTTAGTAGATATATTTACTAAATATTTATTATACATTCTCTCTCTCTTCCTCTTTTATCATTAAAAGATAAACGATAAACTCGCCGAAGCGTTTATTTCCCAAATACACGCGTGTGACATGTCTGTAAACCCTTTTTTCCAAATGACTCATCTCATTCGCAATTAGCATCATGAAGCGTTTCCGATGTTACGATATAATCTCATTTGTCACAATGTACTCTTTCTCTTGCGATCATATACCTGTTAGTATCTCATATTTTACGCATCGTAATTGAAAATTTGTGTTGAAAAACTTCACGTAATCAAATACCTTCAGTTCGAATCTTTGAATCGGACATTAAATTTTTCGGGATCTTTAGTGCTTGAAGTGAGATAGATATTCAAACAGTTTGAGCAGTTAAACTGTTTAAAGAACTGTTCCGAGTTTGCGTCGATCTCCAAGTCTCTACAATATCCATTGTACAAACCGTTTATTGCTCATTTAATGGAAGTTGAACTTACTTAAAGTTTTAAAACAAAACTATACATATACACCTATAATTTTGCCATTTTTGTGGCAACAGATGTGGCTCGAAACTTTGTTGTTATTACTAATTATTATTAAATGTTCATAGCTTCGTGTATCTTTAATTTTTGCTCTTCTTAGATTTAAATAGCATTACGTGTTTAGTATCAATCCTTCATAAATCAGTTAGTCATGCATTTTGATAAACGGATACACCGTGCAAAGTTTGTTTAAAGTTGTAGGTATAAAATAATAATAATAAAATTATTAATTCGTGCGAAAAATACTGGGACATAATATAGCGATTGTTTTCGATTATAGAGAGAAAGAAGAAAAAATAAAAATCACGCATACAGTTAGAGTTTTATATAAAGCGTAAAAATCTCTTAAAACCATATAATAATAAAAAATAACTAAATACATATTATTACAGTACAGTAGCAATAATTTGTAATAAAATTTAGGAAAATAAGGAAAAAGACACTTGAGAGAGCAAATTTTTGAAAAAAAAATTGATCTTCTATATTCGTCACACTTGTTTCTGTCATCAGCTGTCCCCAGTTGTCATTTGCTCTCTCGGCTGGAACCCCTATCGTTGTTGCGGGACGTTGTGTTCGCTCATGATTGTCGGTGTTGTGTTTCTCGGTCACAAAGGACACGATTGCGAGAGACCTCGGCCAACGACGTTCACCTTGACCAGGCAATAGCGTGCCTAGATCGGTATAGATCAAGACTGTGCATCTCTCTCCCTTTCTATTTCTCTCTCTCTTTATACAAATATGGTTGGTCGAATGAAATTAATTTAGATTAAGTAGATTAACTCCTTGAGTATTTAAAGTATCATATTATCGGATTATTTTTCTCGAGATTAATTACTAACAATATAATTCAGCGAAAGAGAAGTTAAAAAAAAAAGACATATTATTTAACGCGTAGGTGGCTCGAAAAGTGTTATTGTTCACACATTTCGTCATCTCGCTCGCCGCGATAATTCGTAGACTGATTAGATGACCCAACAGACAGATATTACGCGATTCAGTCTTGCGTATCTTCACTTATTGCTCTTCTTCTTTCGATGCCGTTTTTGTTCTTATTCAAAAAGAGTACTTTATCAACTTTAATACTTATTATACACATTTTGAACATCATTAGTATACAAAATTAAGTGTGAAACTGTAATATTATTAACTATAACTGAAACATTGATGAAAATTCAAAAGTGATTTGTTACACATGTTAACAGTAGTTGAGAAGTGAGTTTAAAACTCAATTTTGAGAGAAAGCACAATCGTTATAATAACAAATTTAATTATATCTCTATATGTTGTGAATATAAAATATACAATACGATTAAGTGCAATAATCAAACTGTGTTTATTGTCACAATTGGTGGGTAAAGAAGATGGTTGTTCTGTAAATAGTTAATTGTTTATTTTCGATTTATCTCGTCCATATATTAAATTACCGTTTTATATGTGTAAATTGATATATGTGAATTAATTAATTTATATATATATATGAGAATGTAAATATTTTATTTATATAGTATAAACATTACACACGCAGATTTATTCTCTGCAGCGAAGTCAATTGAATTGAGACACGGTTTAAAGTGCCGCGAGTACTCGACATAATATTCGAGGTCACTTTTCCTGAAAATCGCAGTAACAGTAGTAGTAGTCAGTAAAACTCTCCTTTCACAAATTCCGTAACAATGTATTATTTGAAAATCCACTTTTACAGTTTGAGCTTTTTTTTCAAGGTTTTTATGTATTATGAAACTTGACTATATACCGGTCTACGTGCTTGTGTTAGTGTTTTTTCTTAATTTAATTTGATTTTTTTTTCTGACTTTTGTCGTTTCTTTTTATTCCATACCGATCGCATTATATTACTTATCGTTTTTTCATTCTTATTGTATTCCGTTTAATACTTTTGCTTTATCATTTTGCGTCTCTTTTGCGCCGCGATATTCTTGTGAGAAGGGTCTGCAAAATACACACTTCTCTTTCTCTGTGTTCTTTTTCTCCACGTTCTTACAATTAGTCGTGTAAGCCGCACAGCAGCACGCGACTTTTCCCTCTTTATTTGTAACCGTACAAGAAGTTTTATATATCAACACGCGGTGACCGATGGACAATGCATTCTCTAAGTCTCTCCCTTCTGACTCATCCTACACATTTTGCTCCCCCTTCTCTCTCTCTCTCTCTCTCTCTCTCTCTCTCTCTCTTTCTCACACACATACACACACTTGCTCACTCTCTATTTCTCTTTTTCTCTCGGTTTCTCAGCGTTAAACACTGTCTCATCCGATCGAGTTCGTCGAGTCTGACCGACCGCAAACACACACGCGAGTTTCGTGCGGGACACGTGTCAGCGGCTGGTTAATCGCGCAGTCGGGAAGAGTACTTTTCTGCGAGCAGTACAGTCACACCGGTGACGCGTTATAATTTATTCGTGTAACTGTCTAGCACGCATACGTGCACGCACGTAAGGTAGGGAAAAAAAAAAAGGAAAAATAAAAAAAAGCAGAAAGAAAAAGTAGTGAATGAAAATCCACAACGAAAAATTAAAACAAAAGTGCAAGTAAACTTGATTCGATAAGATGCAAATATACGTACAAAGTCTGTTTATTTGATTACCACGAGTCTGTTGTCATATGTATGATATAAAATGTGTGTAGTGTGTTTTATACAATCAAACATATATATATATATATATATATATATCACTACTATTTTGTTACACTGAATCATATCGAAGTTTTGCACGTAATATCGGGGAGTATAAAATCGAAATCGTCGAAATTATCATCGACGTTCTCATTCGATTTTCCCGAGCGAGATCGAGATGTTCGCGCGGACGAATATAGCACGCAAAGGCGGGAACGACGGCGGGAAGATTTGAAATCGCACGGCGCGATGCGCACGATGGTTCGATAAAAGATGATGAGAGAAACAGATGAGACTACCAGTGTTTTGTCGCGAGCACTGAGAACGAAGTTTGCCAAAAAAAAAAAAAAAAAAGACACGCGCGCGTTATCGCGCGCTCCTCGCGCTGATAAATCCCCGTTGCTTACGGAACGCGCGTAACTCATGTGCGCGTTTCTTTTTTCGGTAAGCGCGCGCTTATATCACACGCACGTAAGCGTGCGTGTGTGTATACATGTGTATGTGGGTGTGCACTCTCTCAGGTACTCACCGGAGTTGTAATACTCCTTAAAGTAGCGCGTCGCCGCGCGCTGGACAATCGAGTAATATAAGTTCACGTACGACGTTGACTGGTTCTGCGCCGAGAGCGCCATTTACACTGTATTATCTCCGCGCGCGGGTCACCGTGTATGCATATAAATATGTGATATTGTACGTGTATGTGTTTTCACGCGCGCGTACGCGACGGATCACGGCGCGCGTGTAGTGCGATATAGTAAAGCGCGGCACAGCAACGTGCGAGCGCGCGGCGCCCGTCTCGTCGGCTTGTTCCTCCTCTTCCTACGTCTACCGCGCGGCGACGATGCGTCCACCTCCTTCTTTTTCTCTTCTTCTCTCTGCTGTTGCTACTGTTTCTCCACCTTTTTCTCCTCCTCCTCCACCTCCTCCTCCTCGGTATTCCACTACTTTCCTCGTCGTCGTCGTCGTTGTTGCCGTCGCCGTCGTCCTTGTCGTCGTCGTCGCCGTCGTTGCCGTCGTTGTCGTCGTTGTCCTCGTCACCGTCACTGTCACTGTTGTCGTCACTGTCCTCGTCGTCGTCGTCGTCGTCGTTGTCGTCAATCTTCTCTAAATCCACGACCGTGAAACTTTTGTTATCGTTTGCGCGCCGTCCCTCGTGCGTTCCTGTACGGCCTTCAGGAAGAAGTGAGACAGTCTCGCATGCCGAAAAACGGCCGGCGACTTTAATCTTCGCCACACTCGCTTTCGGGTTACGCGCGCGCCGGTAGACACAATCTCGGTAGACTCGGCCTGAGCCCCCCCGAGTAACTCGCCAAGACCGAGACACTGGCGAGTGCTCTGCGGCGTTGCCACACTTCCGTCGCCGCGGTGTACGCGCGACCAGAGAGGGGATCTCTGGACTGGTTCGGATTTGGGATGGTAGAGAACATGGGGAGAGAGAGAACGCGAAAGAGGAGAAGGTGCCGCGGAACGAGCGGTGGCGGCGGCGTCGGCGGCGGCGGCGGCGGCGGTAGCGGCGGCGGCGGTGGTAGCAGCGACGGCGACGGCAGCGACGGTCGCAGGGGCGGATGTGTTTACAAAAAATACGCGTCCGACTGTCATTTGTTTGATCCCTCAAAAATGGTATCAGTGATGATATAGTTTTTCAAAATTGTGCGAGTCTTTATGACAAGTACCATTTTTTGTTATTGCTGCATATTTAATTCAACAATTTTGTGATAAAAATTAATGTTCTTATTTTTTTTCTACATTCGTAAAATTTATCGGCACGTTGGAATTATTTTATTAATAATTTTGTTGATGTATTAGTTTTGTCTCTTTACACATGAAAGAGAGCGATTAGTTCATTTGTGCAAAACCAAAAGTAGTTTTTATATTATTCCAATTTGAATGTCTAGACACTTTGCTCTGCTTTCGATATATCGTTTTTTAACAGAAAAACTCAAGATATATAACAGAACTAACAAAACTTGAGAAAATATTGAGAATTTACTTTTTAGCTGAAGTCTTTCTTTCTCAATAACACGATACTTTGCTCTATTAATCATTTTGGTATCACATGGTGGTAGAGAGATAGTTTTCAGAAAAGCTACACACGCATGCGATTTCGCATTCACATTTTGTCATATTATTTTGTCATAACGTTCAATTAAATTTCAATTTTTTTAGTAACAAGAGAGCTATCGAGTCTTTTGATTTTTTAAATTGCTTTTAAATTGTGCATCTCCGAATCACGGGCGACGAAAATTCAATGTCCGTTTCTGGCGAGAAGAGTTGGGGTAGTGTGATAGTGGTGGCGGTGGCAGCGATCGGCGGTGGTAGAGAACGAGACGGTCGCGTCGGTGAGAACCGACGATGGGCAGGAGGTGGTCGAGAGGAGGCTTCGGCGAGGAAGTTATGTTCGTCGAACCGATGGAAGGGGTTTTATACCGCGCCGTTGGCGAGAAGGGGAAGGAGATGCACGCGGTGGGGTAACGTTTCGGCGTAGGGGAATGACTGGCGGCTCGGCGGGGAAGCGGACCGATCGCTTTCCTGTCTCTCTCTCGGGCTCTTCGTCACACATTCCACCTCCCGTCCTTTCTCTCTTTCTCTGTCCTTCTTTCTCACTCTCTCGCCCTCTGTCACCCTATCTCTCCACGCGATCCTCTCTCCCGGCAGCGCGACGTGTTGTACCCCTCAATGCGCGCTGCGCCGTGATGCATCGCGCTGGCGGCAGCGGCGGCAGCATCGCCTGCCTCCGCGAGTCACAAGGTATGCTCGTGCAGCGAATACGAACTGCCTCTCCCAAATCAATATCACTCGTCGACAAAAAAAAGCCAGAGAGGAAAGAAAAAAAGATGAGCCGACGGCACCTATAATTGCCGAACTTCCGCGATAACCGTCTCCGTTCTGTCTCCAAGTCTCGGTCGCCGATCGCAGTCGGAACGCATCGTGTCCTCCTCCTCCTCCTCCCCCTTCCCCAATGTCTTCTGTACCTCTTCCCCCCTCTCCCCATCCTCTTCGTTCCTCCGCGCGTCTCTTCTTTTCTATCTCTCGTTCCGGGAGAGAGCCTCCTTTACGTTCGCGCGGGGTTAGATTCACGCGCTACGTTGATTAGGACCTCCCTCCATGGATTGTGTGCGCTCGCTATCACGCACGTTTCCCTCTACTCAATGTCCGCGCACGATGATTTTCACTGACTATACTCACCAGCCACGTGCTCGCCTCTCTCGCGATGCGCGGCACGAGGGCGTCCCGGACTTGGCGCGCGCTTTTGCCGCGAAAACAAAGCGGCGCGAGATGCGCTCGCGAAAACGGACAAGTCGCGTTCTAAACAGGCCGCGCGATTTACGCTCAATGATATAACGTAACTATGCGTGAAGCGCGATAAAAACTCGATTCTCAAATGTCAGAGCACAGTCAGTTACAAAATAAACGAGGTTGCTTGACCTCTTTGAATTGAATTAGCTATTGTCTGCGTTTATGCGCACAGGCATTACGTATCACTGATGTGGCACATATTGTTTCGTAAATTCGCGAAAAAAAAAACAATATTGCTAAAAATCAATAGTATATATTCTATTTGTATAGAACAGAAATTCGAGATGAATTATCATAGTAAGCATCGCTAATATTAGCTAAACAAAAGAAAGTACTACGAACAGTATAATGTTTTGTTTCGTAAAATCCACGTATTATTTGCGTAAAAAAAAAAAAATTCGGGATGTATTGACGATGTTAAAGGGAAATTATTGCCAAGTCGTAAGAAACATGTGAAAATTCTTCGAACAAGTTCGTATACCGCGTATACGCATCGTTGTAGTGACCTAATTACGACTTATCACTTTTGTTATAACGCGTCATTAGATAACCGCTCGAACTGAATAAAATTAAGCCACGAGATTGCGCAAAATTCGATTATATGTCTTTCTTCGAGTATATTTTTAGAAAAGACCGGCAGAATCGCAGCAGCTTTTCCTCCTTCTGCGTTGTCAATTGCCTCTTTTATTGTTATTATCTCATTTTATTATCAGTGGTAATTAGAGGTATTATTTTCGCGTATCTTTTTGAGGACAATTTTTTCTATTGTAACAAAGTGTGTTTTTATAATATCGACAGTTATTTTTCAATAAAATGTACCGAGAATTGATTAAGAAAAAAAAAAAAAAAAAAAATACCATCAAGCGGCGTGCTTAGGTTTCGGGATCGTCATCGCCAAGTTCTCGGCCACGAACGAAGAACGGATTTAACGATCGTTTTGCGCGGCACAGCGCGGAAAGAGAGCCACGGGAGAGGAATGCCGCGGTGCGCCGGCGAGAATCGTCTCTCTCTCTCTCTGTCTCTCTTTTTCTCTTTCTCTCTCGCTCTTTCTCGATTTCGATATAGTAGTAGCCGTCCAAAAGTGAACAACGAGCGACGACTTGCGAGAACAGAAAAGTACGCGTTAGGGCTGGTGCAGTCGCGACCGCCTATATTTATCCGACGATGCAATATTTGACCGCGTCTTCGAGAAAGAGAGGGAAGGAGAGAGAAAGAGAGAAATGACGACGACGACGACGACACGCGAAAGAGGGAGGAGTGAGAGGGAGAAAGAGGAAGAGAAAGAAAGAGACTCCTTGGCCACATTCGTCCCAACTCACAGTGCACGGGTGGGCGCATGAACGAACTCGCAGTAGCGGCGAGCACCAGCTTGTGCGTCTCTCTCTCTCTTTTTCTGTCTCTTTCTTTCCCCTTCTCTCTTTCTCTCTCTCTCTCTTTCCCTCTAGCTCGCTCGCACTATCTTTTCCTTTCTCTCTTTTTCTCTTTCTCTATCCGTCTTTTTTTGCCTCTACCTCTTTCTCTCTTTCTTTTGTCTCCACTTCTAGTTCCCTCTCGCTCTATTCTTTTTTTCTTTCTCTTTCTATCTTTTCCTCTCTATGTATTCCTTCTTCTGCTTTATCACAATGAACGGCTGCATGTGCGTGTCGGTGTCGTTAGGCAGTAGCTGCTGATGCAGGCGTGGTTCCTTGCCCTCTGCCGCGTATTTATATCTAGTGAGTAGAGCGAATGCATTGCGGCTCGCTTCTTGTTTGCCGGGACCACTGCTCTCTCTCTCTCTGTCTCTTTCTCTCTCTTTCTTACACATACACACACATTCTCTCTCTCCTCTTTCCCTCTTTCCCTCTCTCTCTCTCTCTCTCTCGTTTTATCTGTCTATCTCTGTCTCGTTCTTCTTCATCTCTCATCGGCGCTCTTTTTCGCGCTCTCTTTCCTCCTGCTCTCTCGCGGTCCCGCCAAACCTGCCCCGTGCAACGTTAATGCCTAGCGCCGGCTAATCACCACCAAGATACGTAGAATACGTAGATTTTTTTCACACCGATCCGCCGTCGGTCGCGACGTCCGACCTGCTCTAATAAGTTTTGATTTCCAGCCCGAAGCGCTGTGTGTAGACGCGAGAAGTCTCCTTCCGAAAAATGTCGGTTTATAAACTTGTTCTAAAGCGAGCGAGCGAGCGAACGAGCGAGCGAGCAAGCAAGGCGAACCGTGTGCGTTCCCGGAGAGCGCGCGCTCTCCATGATGAAGAAGCCTTGTAACGCCGGTACTGCCGGATAATCATTTGCCTCTGCGAGAAATTAGATTGAACGGGTAAATCGATCGAGAAGACGCACACGTACACACACATATACATACACGCAGGACGAGGCAAATAATGGTCCGGTAGATTGCGGTTTTGTCCGGCGTGATATCCTTCGCATCACGCCACATTGAAACGCGGTTTTTCTTATCTCTCACTCGCGCCCCCTTCGGCGTCTTTCTATCTTCTCGAACACCCCGTTAAAATTCTGAGTCTTATATAGCAATACAGCGTTTAATGTCGCGGCCGCGCAGATCCGGGATAATAGTTGCAATAATTACCGATAGTAACAGCCAACGTAAGAGAGATTCCGGTTGCTTTTACGGGCGTTGAACAGCATAGAAGAAGCCGCACGACCGACGATCGCATTTGCTTGCTCAGATCGTATCGGTACACACTCGAATCGGTTGGGTTGAAAATAACGCGAGTCCGCAACGCGTTTTAAAAGCCGAAATAAGCTTAAAGAGAAGCGTAAATCTGCAATATTCGCGTACGCAAAATGTATGCAAATTTTATTTACATGCTTTGGGATTTGCAGAAATTAAAACAAAACAAAATTAATTACTTGACATTGATCATTGCAATAACAGCGCTGTATATATGTATATATTTTGCATTTAACGAGTTCTATAACGTTACCGCTTCTCATCGCGACGTTCGAAAGTTATAAAACGCCGAGAAACAGATTTCTCCAGCAATTGACATATTTTCGATTATGATGCGGACAATTAAGTGCTTATCGCGAAAGATAAAAGAAGAGTCAATGGCTCGCGCACCGAACATATATAGCTATAAACATCCGTTGTATTTCGATCGATCGCAATGAAGAAACTTCGTGTCGGTCGTTGCCGCTTCGTGAGCGGCATATTGTAATGATATGATTAATCGCCATCGTGCCACATAAATTTAAACGACGGATTTAATGCTGCCTATGTTTAGTATTTATCATGATGAATTTACGAATCCCAGTAAAAGATCGTAAAATAATACGTGTGAAAAAATGTTCTTCATACAAGTTCTAGAGAAAGTTTTCCGTCGATGATTCCGTCAATTTTGTGCAGTTTTGATTTAGGATCGAATTCTCATTTGTCACAAACAACGATCGGAAGAAAAGTATAAAACAATTATATCCTTTGTATCGTCTTCGGATAAGAAAATGGCCGAAAGGATCGCGCCTCTTTAAAATTATCGGGAGCAATCTCCCTCGGTTGCCACTCTGTTACAATTTCAAACAGTTCTGCGTTTCTCATTTATTTTTTATCGGGGAGAGAAGTTTGTTGACCTTGCCAGTGCGAAACGCTAGGAATACATCGGGTAGAAGCACGAAAGTGAGATAGACGACGAAGACGGGGTGGTGTGTAGTGATGGTGACGGCGGCGGAGAACTCGGACGACGACGACGACGAAGGAGGAGGTCGGAGACGGCAGTACCGGTAGTGGAAAAAGGGCGAGAGCCCGGAGAGGGCGCGGGTTATGGCAGTGGTAGTAAGGGATTACTCTGCGAGAGCGCGATGAATCGAGAGACGAAGTGAGTTATTTCGCGCGTATCGCCCGAATTTGCTTCCCCCGTGCCTCTTTTCCGGCCTGTTTACTTCTCTCGCGTTCCTTTATTATATCTTCACCAACGTATCTAATATAATATATGTATACAATCGCAGTCAGGGGAAGGGAGGTTCTTGTAAATGTATCGAAAAACGGTTATAATATATCCTTTTATTATTTTAGACTCTTTTTATATAGTTTTTCTTCACATGATGCAAAAATAACATTTTATCCTATTTATATTTTTTAAATACGTTGTTTATACATGTACGATGTGATTCACATTCGTCAGCTTTTTCTCAGGTACATTTGACACCTTCGCGGCGTCTTGCGCCTTAAGTAGATACGATCGCGCGACACAAAGCGGTTTTGTTATGTATATAAGAGAGATTTGCCTAGCAACAAAATATTCTTGCTGAAAACTTCTCGCGCTTTTTTGTTAGATAGCAAGCGACGGCTAAGCGATGGCTTTTCTTTTGTTCTTCGTACGTTTGGAGAAAGGTCATTGTGAGAATCAGTCTTTGCATGATCGCAATCAAATATAAGAAATACTTTTATTATAATTCAGAGATCTAACTATTGTTGTCTCTACTTGTTATTTCCTATCTGCTTAATTGCTTACATATATTTATTTATTTATATCACTCTTGCAATTGCTTCTCGAATTATAAAGCTAATATATATATTTAACATACTTTTAAATTAAAAAAATCTCACGCAACTTGTGAGATCAGAAACTTGTTTGTAGAAGACGTCCCACTATAATATACAGACAAACACTGTCGGTCTTTGTTTTAAAGATGCTTCTTTGATAAAAGTCATTAATATCCGCAAGCAACAATTGTTATCTGATAATGTTTACAAAATGCAGCACGAAATTTCATTATTGGTCACGATATAGATATTCAGGACATTAATAACAGTAGTGCGGCGCGGTATGTATAGTGATTGCAAAGTTATTACCAAATGGTATTTAGTCTTCTCACACGCTGTTACGATGATGATAATTCGATAGTAATCTCCGCGACAGACAATATTGCAGCGTGAGTTCTTGCGTAAATAGATAAAATCAGTAAAAAATTGTCGATTCGACGATCTTGTGCCAAATATTTTGGCCAATTACACGTGTGATATTGACAGAAAAAACGCAAGAAACAATTTTTATATATATTCGAGTTTTATTCATAATATTTGCATTTTCAAATAATATTGTTATTCTCTTTCTTCAATAATTTTCTATATTGTAGACTTATACCTAACCTACCGAACATATTCTAACTCAAACTCTCGAGATCTGTTCGTGAGTTTAAAAGTGGACTTGACCGTACGTCTCTAGTTTCTTTGATCACCGTGAACGCGTTTTGACACTTTTACGGCGCGCAGTAAAGACATTCGTCAACTCGCCCTATCCGGACGTAACTCACTGAAGATAACTTCAGTTGATCGAAAGTTTTTTTTTCTATAAGGTCATTTCTATATATTATTCAACAGAATTTTTTGAAAATTATGTATACATTTCTTTAACATACGCACAAATAGCAGAGCGATAGATAGCAAAATAAATTGGAGAAATATGCGTAAAGTCGTTCGACATTACGCGCACTTTTTACTAGAGAAAATGTCGGTCGAGAGCCGTTAATCGCGGAAAGATCGACGAACAGATTTTTCAATCATATAATTTGCAGATACTGTAATATCAAAATAAATATAAATAAATATACTATATAATCAAAATAAATATAATGTAACCAAGGTGAGTTGCCTTCAGAAAATACCAACGGAACTCGGAGTCTAGACGAGCCGAGTTGTAATAATTAAAACACGCGAAGGTAAATGATCGATGATCAGTTGGGAGAGAGAGGAAAAGAGAAAAAAAAGAAGAAAGAGAAGGTAAGACAAGAAAGCAGCAGGGTTGTCGTGTCGGCTTCGCATATACGTAATTGTCGTGATTACGAGCACGTCAGTTCGGAGCGTCTTGATGCACATATGCACATGCACACGTGTATATGCATCGCGCGATTTAGTTTGATCCGGGTGCGACTAACGGCGCACACGCCGCGCTGCGCTGCAACGGAAGCGCTGGCAACCGCGCAGCGGCGCGGACCAATGCGCAGCATCATTATCTGGAGCGTTGCTTAGCGAGCGGAGCATCATCCGAGGAGAGGATCTCGTTAATTTGCGCGCATCTCGCGCGAAGTAAATGAGCGCCAACAACAAATCGCGCTCGTGCTCGCGCGAGAGAGCGTGATGTCAAACCTCGCCGTTTATTTTTTCGTTTTTTCGTTTGACCAAGTCGATCCTCGCCCGGCATACGCGATTTATGACGTGTCTCGATCTCTCCGGTCGCGCGCAAACGTAAACGGTCCTGCGAGCGTTGTAAATCTACACAAGACCTCCTCCCTTAAAGTACACAGGTTGAAAAACAATAAAACGATTTATTGATATGAAGTTCCTTGTACATAAAAGAAATATAATCTCAAAACAATTGCTAAAACATAAAACGTTTGGAACGCGCCCATTCCGTCGGACAATTTTGATCGATCGATACAAGAAAAGTTCGTGCATTGTATGACAATTAATTCCTGATAATTTTTCGATCGTAAACTGCGATTAAAATTTTCTTGGCGGAAATATCATAAAGTGGACATTACCGCCGCTGCAACGAGAAATGATTTCTACCTGATCCTCAACAACTTTCTTGTCGGAACAAAACGGAAATCGATATTTCCTCGACACTCAAGTGGAGTTTTCGATCTTGCTACAATTTCTGAATACGAGTGCGATAATGCTTAGCCGCTGTGTCGCAAAAAAGGGGAGAATAGCCCGCGTACTATGGATTTTTCCAACCGTTAATGCGTTGAAATCAATAGCTGTAATTACGTAGAAAGCCGTGGCACATTGTCGAAATGACTTACTGCCGGCTTGCCGCCGCCGCCGCCGCTCCTTTCCGCGACGAACGTGATTTCGCGCGAAACGGACTTCTGCGGGGTGAATGGAGGAGAGAAACAGGCGCTCGCCGCATGACTACGATATTTCCCTCCAATAACGACCTCGCATGCGTTGATAGTGGTACGCAATGGAACGACTCGCGGAACTTACATAATTGGAGTAATTACTCCGGAGTGTCTTACTACTTTATCTATCGGCGTCCCGTTAATTTCGTTTGGTGCGCTGTTTCCATCCTCGCGGTATAAGCTCCGACTTGCAGCAAACCTGTAATCCCGTGTGAGATTAATGATAATTACGGCGCGCAACGTGAAAAGCAAACAAAGAATTAAGAAAAGAAATATTTACCAGTAACGGTGAGAGAGAGAAGTAAGTGTGTGCGCGTGCGTCTGGCTTAGACAGTACAAAAGCAAGTTTTTTTTGAACATTAAACTTGAACATATAACCTATTGTAGATTTTTAATTATCGTAAATGACTCTTTGTTACATAAGTACGTTGAAGACAAGCACGGGTGGGGAAAAAAAACAACAAAGAGCGACGCGTGCAGGAAATGTTCGCGCTTTTGTAAGCAAATTCACGCGAACTTTACGATCAGTCAATTGGCCAATTATTATAGGCGCGCGTGATAATCTTTAGACTAATTGCGTACAAACGGAGCATCGATTGGATCTTTTGTGTCGAAAATCCTGCGCGTTTTTCAGATATAATATCGATCGATTGGTTAACTGTTTGTAACCGTCACGCAATCTTCGGAAACAATTTCGAACCAATTTGCCTTCATGTCTTTGAGACGTAGACGTATTTTCAATTGAATTCTGAAAAAACATTTCGAAGATGTATTTATGTCTTCTTTTTATACGTAAATAGAGAGGTAGTTTTTTTTTGGCTTCAACACGTCACAGATCAGATCAAGAATATCCAATTGTGAGAGGAAAAACACGCGGTCGGGAGGAGCGTTCGTTCGCGCGACGAGCGCGCCTTCTTTTTTACAGTCATCCGGCGCAGGATGCTGAGTTAACTTCCAACTTAAGTGTAATTCAGATCAAAATGACGACGCGCAACTACTTTTCTATAATTAATTCGCATCATTGACGTGTTCTTTCCCCACAAGATATTTTATGTGGCGCGATATATGCGCACGTCAATAAACTGTTTAATCGAACTTTCCAATCTGATAATTCTTTTCTCTCTCTCTCTCTCTATCTCTCTTTTCTCATAGATACATGTGTATATGTACGCACACGTACACAGAGTTTTGCATTTGCCACGAGAAAACGAACCGTCTGCTCGTTTCGTGATAATGTCGTTATCGAGGTCGCGTTTAAACAGGGCCGCTTTTGTTAGGACCGCGGTCTAATTTCGATCTTCGGTAAGAGCTTTAAGCGATAAAATGCATTGCCTCGAAATTAAGTTACCGCGATAACTAATATTTTTATGAAAAAGAATTATCGATGAAAAATAATATTCTTAGAGAAAGAATTTTTCTTATATCTCTTGTTAGTTGAAAATAGCAATTAGAAACATTGAATTTTTTGTCTTGGATGTCAAATCTAGAGACAATAATACAAACGTGTCATCCTTCCCGACATTCCAACACTGTAATTCGGATCTTGTGATGTATACACGTACGTAAAAGATCATGGAAGTTTTTCCACCACGCATACGACTAGGACCACATGACCGCTTCGACACGAGTTTGAGAAGTGGTGACATGATCGGGCAGCGCGAAAATTATTAGCGATCGTAACGTAATTGTCACGTACTATCTGTTTTACGTACACAATTTGAGTTTGAATCTAGTTCGATTTAGCACTCGATCTTGTCGTCTTCATCTTGTCGACAATATCTCATTTGCGGCGTAACGGAAGCCGCAACAGCCACACGGATTCTTGTTTTTGAGTCGCTGCCTCTCATTCCTCCTCTCCTCGTGATCTCTTTTATATCTTA
Organism: Pseudomyrmex pallidus; assembly: GCA_014825455.1. NCBI lineage: Eukaryota > Metazoa > Arthropoda > Insecta > Hymenoptera > Formicidae > Pseudomyrmex > Pseudomyrmex pallidus. The sequence continues at coordinate 49,495 of QVNV01027068.1, forward strand.
TTTTTCTTTTTCTTTCTTGTTCGCCATTCTGCCTCTCTTTCCGCATGCAAGCTTCCGCGTGTACGCATCGACGGGCGCGTACTACCGCTCCCTGATAAAATCCCACAAAAATCGGGAAGCCGTTAGCTCTGGTCGACTATGGTAACCGTGACAGGGAAAGAGAGAAAGGGAGAGAGGGCAGGGACAGAGAAGGAGGGGCGAGAATGAGGGGAAGAGAGAGAAAGAGAGAGAAGTGGGCGCTCAATATAGATTCAGGAAAGCAGTCTCTATACGAGGTATAAAGAGCCGCTAGCCAGAGCATCTTATTAACGTTGCGTTAGGTACCTCTCGATATAACACGTTCACTAAATTATCTTTCTTGAGCTATATTAAGTGGCATTTTCATAGCCACGACGGAGAAATTGTTCAGGATATAATATGTCCGAATGAATAATCACCGTGCATTTGTTTGTCTTTGCGACACCGCACAAGCATAAAAAGTCCGTAAGTCTCAGTCTCCGGGTCTCTCGGCGGTGATTTTTAGTCTCCGAGTTAATTTTTTCGCGACGTATGCAATAAACGTTTGATTACGAATATCTTCAAAGATCGTCAGAAACAATCTTTCTACGGAAAAGAAACTAAAGAGACAAATCTTCTTATATTTTGTTTATTACAAAAATCAAAATCTTGAGATATGAAAAGGTCGATTAATTTGTTTTACGTGGCTGCGAGATGCATAAGTGTGTAATTATGCGAGCGCGATTATGAGACGCACTAACGAACTGCGCGAGCAGCAACGGGCGGCAGTAGCATCAGGATACGGCGAGCAACATGAAACAGAAAGGCGTTGGTTGGTACAGAGAGGGCGAAAAGGAGAGGAAAGCACGGCATGCGCGGGAAACGCGATATGCGGGGAAGAGAGAAAGACTGACGTTTCGAGATAAAGAAGAAGGGGACAGGAAGGGTAGGGCCGCACCGGAGAGATATTCTTGGCAGCGACGGCGATGCAACAACTGTTCCCATCCGTCATCTACGAGAAACCGAGCGGAGAGCAACGAAAGGACCCACGGGCAAGAGAGCCGCGAAGCAAAGAACCGGAGAAAACAATCATAATCGTCAAAACTCGCTCACCTACGACACTACTATTTCCAGTCTATTGCACATTGTGTCATATCGTCGAGATTTTTGAAATGTTCGAGATATTTCGGAAAAACAATAGCGTAATTTTCAAATTTGGATTAACGGATTACAATATTCAAATAAAATTGATATCCGATATGTACGATCTCTTAACACAAAAATATTTTACTTTTAACTATGTTTAATATGTTGCTTTAATTATTTGTCTATTTAAAAAAATATTATTTTAATTAAGGATTATGTAAAAAAAAAAAACAAACATTTTCTATTACATAAAAAAACTGCATTAATATGCAATGTCGCAATTTTGCATGGTGCAGTGCCGAAATTCTATGTGGTTACAGTTACCACGCATCATCCCCATCACACATTGTAACTCGAGACTTGTTTACGTCTGCGAGCATTTCTTGAAGCGGACTACCCTTCCGTTGCCCTTCGCGTTTTAGCATCCAGCTCGGACCTTTCAACTAACGCCGGTGCAATATAAGTTTTATTAAAAGCACAATATTTATTGAACAATTGCATCTTATTTGCACAAATTTGCATCTTATTTATTCTTATTATTTTAAAAGTGATATTATTAGCTCTTTTTCCATATAGTTGGTAATTTTAAGATAAATAAATCTTCAGAAAAAATGGTGTGCTTGCCGACACACAGATTTACAAAATTAATTTTTGTTTAATTCGTGTAACGAGTAATAAAAACGCGAATCGACTTTTCGAGACAAAAAATTAAATCGTAAAAAGAGACAAGTGTGTTTTTTTGCCGAAAGTCTTGGAGGCATAATGATAATAGGCTTCGTGTTGTGCGTAAGAAACAGAGGAATGATTAGTAATTAAGTCTATTGCTGTTACGACGAAAGTTTCTTGCATTTCCTTTCGTAGAAATCACGGATTTGATACGGAAAGTAGTTTACCTTGCCTTCTGCATGACTGAGAAAGTATACACTTTTTCATCGTAAATGCGAAATCGGCGTAACTGTATAAAAAGTGAGTACATTTGTGTGTTATCTGATATATATATATATAATATGTGTGTGTATGTGTATATATATATATAAAACATACGCACATGGAATTTCTATTTGTTTGTTCCGACTTTCTGCGCTTATCTCGTCTAAGGATCAACGACTTTGAGACCTTACTCGGTATCCAATCATTCGCGCTCGATGCGCGTGGACTTGGCCTAGGTCTAGTAATAGCCGGGTAGCCGGCACTTGGGTGGGTGCGTCGGTACCAGCAGGATAGTAAAGCCGGTTAAGTGAGTGCAGGAAAAGAAACGCCGGCGATCGGTCATCCTGATGCGTGCACGCGTCCGTGATACGACGCACTGTTCACGGGACGAAGCAAGCAAATGTTCGTACAGAGAGAAAGAGAGAGAGAGAGAAAGACAGAGAAATATGTACGTATATGTAGCGCACATATGTATATATAAAATATGTACATGCACGGTCATACGTTTTTATATTCAATTGCCCGGTGATACGCTCACTAGTTCCCAGAATGGAGATAGCGTTGTCCAAACGAGAGTTTCCGCGGAATATTACTATGGAAAATTATTAATCGTCGCATGTCAGGCGGGCGTGATTGAACCGTGATTGAGCTTCTGCACGGGAATTAAGATAAATTTCTATCGAACGCGACGAAATATTATAGCGAGTTATACACGAGTATATGTATATCGATCAAGTTGCTTTAAGATGTTTTTTTCTTCTTCACTCTTCTTTGTTTTAACAAAAAAACACTCGCATGTTGAATCGAAAAATTATAGGCGTGCGGTTCAAGTTGACTGGGAATTATTGAGAAAAATAAAAAAGCGGGATATATTAATGAAAGCACTTGTTTTTAAAACGGAATTTCTTTCCTTTCTTGTTAATGATTTGTACCAAAGAAGATTGTTTCTGAAAACAATTATCTTTACAATAGCGGTTTTGTTAAAATAAGACGCGTGGTTGTTTTGTTTTTTGAAGCTGTATTTAAATAAATTACATGTTGCTGCGTCGGGATAGAATTAGAGGCGTACATCGCATGAAAAAAATACGTTTAATAGTGACAAAAGATATTCCCATTTGTTTTTCATGTGTTTATTTTTTTTTCTACTTGAGAGATCTCAAATTTTATCGAGCACTGAGATTTCCAAATGGCAACGACAAGAGGAAGAAGCATCCGACGTCTCCGATACTCCGTCGAGAGCGCGATAATGTTTCTCGATAATGTTTCGCGTCGATTTTCATCAATACAACATCAAATCTAGCGCACTGTCACGCTTTAACCGCGCAGCCTTAACATCGGACACGCCTACCGAGTTTAATGAACTTCTGCAATCGAGTGTCGATGCTCCTTCACGCCGCGATGTAACTACAAGAATAAGCCGTTATCTTTCTCGAGGCTAACTCGAAGCAAAGATTTCGAGCTGAATCTCGTCATGTTATGACTTGACAATGCTCCTCTCTCTCCGCTACCATTTTAGCGCTTGGAATAATTAACTAACTCTAAAGTCTTCGCGCGCGCCTAGTCGGAAAGTTGTTGTAACACCGCGAAATACTCGGCGCTTCGCATCAACCGCACAAGCACGACGTTTTAAGTCTAAAATATTTTTTCTCAAAACCATTCTTTTCAAAGTTACGAGTGTTTAAAGTTGGGACGACTTGATTAAGTCGGACTTAAACTGAGGGTAAAAGTGAAAGAGTAAAGTTATAACATTATACAGATAGTTCGTTTTATTAAATGCTCAAACACGCAAAATTAACGATTCTATTCATAATTTTGTTTACAACTACGGTATTTTCCGGATAAGAGCCTCGGATTTTAAACGCGTCTCATAACGAGGAAGATCAGATTGTTAATTTTCGTTGAAATCATATTTTATAAATATTTTTCTATCTATTAAAAAGTCTTTATCTATTCTCCAAACCCCATCTCGACCAAGTATCACGCGTCGTTCGGATAACTACACCTTACAGGCTTAAACACAGAACGACCTTCCTCTCGCGTACTTCCTGCCCCTCCCGTCACGCTCTCCTATATAATCCTACGTTCTACATTTCATGCGTGTGTGCGTCTTCGACGTGTGCGTTGACGCCTGTTGAGAGATCCTTCGACAGGATGGAACTCCTCAAGCGATCCCTTTCTCTTCTCGCTTCTTTTCCTCCTTCTTACGTCTGATTTTCTTCGTCCTAGTCTTCTCGGTCAATATATTCACCCTTCCCTTCGTCTTGCTCTCTTTGGATCTGTTAGCCATTTCTCGAGTGCTCTCGTATTTGATCCCCGTACCACAAGAACGCAAAAAGGACGTAGATAAAGTGATAGAAAGAGATAGAGAAAGAGAAAGAGAGCGAGAGAGAGAGAGAGAAAAGAGGCACACACGTGTATCGGCTCATGGTGAAAATAATGCAATAAGCGCGCAGTTATGCACCAACGGCGACGTATAGTTTACCCACACCGACACCCTGTCCGTCCTATGTCGCAGCATTTTCCCCACTTCCTACTTCGTCGTACGTCGGTTTTCTCCCCGGCGTCCCGCGTTGCTTTTCTCCGCGACGTAATGCAACTGCGCATACATGCTACGCAAACTCGCAGACTCCACGGACATTTAACTGGGATAGGTACTAATTACAACGATTACGACATGTGTATGTGTGTGTGTGTAATTGGTAAAGAAAAAAGACTGATAATCTTCCATAAGGTGGCTAGAAAAGGGAAGAGAGGAGGAAAATGAGAGAGACGGAAAGAGAGAAAAGAAAAGAGGGTGGACTGAGAGGAAAGGACAGGGAACTAGTAGATACATGGGCAAAAACGCGATAGACGGGAAGGAAAAAGAAAACGGGAAAAATTCACCAGAGAATGGGTCGGGTTAAGAACATGAAACGGCCGAGTAATCGTCGTTTGGATTATAGCGTGTGTAACGCACGAAGAAACGTGTAAACCTCTTTTTTTTTACGTGCATTACCTAGCGCGTAAAAACATTCGTTATATATAATTTCTTCTTTCTCCGCAAAATTTGTTTTACGAAAAGACTGATATAAAAAAAAAATAGCGCCAATTAAAACCGTTAGTGCATGTCGTTAAACACAAAACGTTAAAGGATTATATATATAATAACAAGTTTGCCGTATACTTGGCTAAAACTATTCAATGTCACACTGTTGTTTGTAAAAAAAAATTGACGCAAATAACTGATGCGGTTCCTATTAAGAGTGTTGTCTCGAGACCTCGAGAATTTGCTCTCCGGAGGGTGAAAAAAGTTCGAGGGTGCAAGTAAGCGTCTTGAGAGCATCGATTTGTCGGAATACAATCGGGAAATATCTCGTGTCACGATCTTAAACCTCTGCTGACCTATCGATGCGGGAGAGAAGGAAATCGCGAGGAAATGTCTCTCTCTCTCTCTTTCTCTCTCTCTCTGTCTCTCGCCAGACATTAGACCAATTTCATAAACGAAAAGAATTAACTTTACCCGCAATTTTGCAATATAAATTGAACGTTCCAAATACCAGAGAGACATATCCGGCTGATCGCTCATTCGCGGTCCCGCAAGTGGGCAGTATGACCGGCTATCATCACGCTCGAAAGATGCGAAACGGATGCACGCCATCGGACTAGAGAGAGAGATGGATGAGAGAGAGGAGGATTAATCTTTTCAGATGTACGCCCGATATACACGTACACGGCAAAGCGCGACGTTTCTATCAGTGTTAATTTTAGAGAACAAAAATTTCATAAAGATTCTGAGAGAAGAAAATATGTTTGATGTTAGTGTGTATTATTGTTGAAATATAAGCATTGCGTGTAATAACATTTTATATTTTTATTCAGTGAACCGCATAAAATGTGCTGAAGTTTTAACAGTTGTAAAATTTTATGATACATCACGGATGACTTCGACTGCGATACATTTACTATTTCATATCTTCCGGATTGAGTGAATGATATGAACAATCCGCAATTCATATCCTGCAGGCATATTATTGATACCCAATCTAAATTATAAGAAAATCTCTTTATTTAAACATATTAATTCCCTTCCCGTGTAATCTAACGATGATATATTTTTATTATTCTACGGCTTTGATGTCACATTACACTTTTAAGTAGATTGTTTTTTTTTTTTTTTTTTTCAAAAAAACTTACATACACGTGTCTTAATTGACATACCGATTTCAATAGTATCGCAATTACCCCAATAATAAATGAAATATGTAATGTTTGAAGTAGAGAGACACATACACACACACAAAACAAGTCAGTCTCATACGCTCTCGCGATTGGCTCTCCACGATGTGGCGGATTCTCTTTATTTCTCTCAGTAGCGATAGGAACCTAGGTGCTTCTGTGTGTGGCATACAGTGGGTATATCGCCCGCGGCGACGTGACTTTGCTGGCGGTTTCTTTAGCCGACGTGCTGCGGTGGCAAACTGCAGCTGAGGATGTTCGTCGGGGCCGGGGAACATAGAAAAATGTAAAGACGTTCAGCGCGCGCGTTCTCAGGTGTGGATGTGATCGCGAATGGCGAATGTGTTGTGTAGGCAGACGGGCGAGAGCGAGCGAGCGAGTGAGCGAGCAAGCAGGTAGGTAGGTAGGTAGGCAAGTTAGGTTGCGCAAAATGCAAAGAGTCGTGCAAGAGTAAAGGCAGCAGGAAGGGCGTCGGCCGGCCTCGCGAAGCGCCACTCGGTCAAGCTCATTGCCATCATCTAGATTCTAGATAGCCCCGCGAATGCACGCGAACGCGAGCGGAGAGCGCATGTATATACACGCACGCGCGCATGCCGTACGCACGCACGCATCCATGCACATAAGAGCGCGAACACGGGCAACACATACACGCGCGCGTGTATACATATGCATCGAGCCGAATACCAGCTCTAGGATTACCGGCCAACTTTGCTACTTCTCTTTTTTTTTTTTTTTTTTTTTTTTTTTTTTTTATATCGCTCGCCATCCATTCCGAATCGAGAACACGATGCGCGCAACGGATGGAGACGCATACAGTTCAGATCGAGATCGCTCGCCGTCAGAGCCGAGTACGTCTTCGATGGACATTCGAAGATCGCACCGAAAGATTGTACGTACATACAAAGAAGAATATTCTCGGTTGGCAAACACATGCATTTTGAACAAGATCGGGAAAATGTATGTAGAAATGTATATCTGTATATACATACAGGTGTTCCCGAACTCGGAGTGCGGCTACATCCGAGAGAAGAGAGGAGGAATACTGATTTTTTTTTTTCAAATATAAGTAAAACAAAATGTAAAATACAATTTTTATTTTACGCTCTTGTTACGTGTTGAGACGCACATTTCTTCCCATTTTGTTTCTAATGCTTTCTCTTTTTTTTTCCTCTTTTTTTTCCACTTTCTGATATTTTTTTCGATGACACAGTTCTAGCGAGCGAGCACAGGCGTGGTTTGGCGGTATACATATTTCGACGGAAGCTTTGCGCCGATCACACCGCTTTCTCATTTTCCTCTCACGAGCTAGTTGGAAACTCTCTCTCTGGATCTCGCGGCGAGAGAATGCGCGCGCGCGCGCATTAATCGTAAGCAGTCGGTTACACTCGCTCTAGGAGCTGCAATTATACGAGAGCTTTTGCGCTTGATAATTAAAGTGAGATCGGCCGTACGGTAGCAAGAGAAAATTGCCGGTCGATCAAGTTTTCGGTTCCTCACACTCGGAGAACGCGCGCGAATACCTCTCGCAATATTGGATATATAACGTATCGAGAGTTTGTGTAGTGTGTTTTATATGCTTTTACTGTATTTAAATACAAATTAATGAAATTTCGCGAAACGCTTCTCTACATCGGTTCGTATTTGTTTCTCACAAATGTGTATTTCGCGTCAACGACGAGCGTCGTCGTCGTCGTCGTCGTCTCGTTCTCTCGGTGTCGTCGCTTTGTTTGCGTTCAAAGCATAATTATGCGGTATTAGATTTCCAGAAGGAGAATCATGATTTGGAACAACAGGTGTACACAATACGCACGCATAATGCACAGGCGGCATATGTGTGTCTCCTGCAACTACGAGCTGTGCACTTACACGCTAGATTGGCGTTATTAAATTTACATATCCCGACCGGCGGGTATTGCGAATTAAAAGCAAACAGATTTTTTTTTTCGAGGTTTTTCTTTTTCGTTTTCTTGTTTTGTTTTTGGATTCTCGCTAACGTTTCTTTTGATTACTCTGGATATACCAATTAAAATGTCTTCGAGTTGTGATTTTGTACTTGGTACAAGCGCAAATGATGTTTCATACATCAATTCAGTCTCACAGAATGTATCTGCGACTTATTTTAGAACAAAGAAAGATGAAAATAACTCGGACACTTTAATTAATTGAAGAAATTATTTTCTCAAATTATTTGATTGTTAAGACATTTATACGTTTTTTTTTATGTTAAATTCTACATATTCGTTTTTCTTTTCCTCTGTCCAACAAACAAATCAATTGTTGTTTTTCCGTGAAGAAAATGCATCCTCTGTTGATCAAAGATGATTAAAGATGCATTGTTTGTTTCTTGTTGATTTCTGTTAATATCTGTCAACTTTGTCGATAGTGAGTCGGCTGATTGCTGGTTTAACAGACATTGACCGCATCAGTACTGAAATGAATGACGCGCAACAGGTCCGCGGGTATACTTGTGTGCCTCAATTGCATTGCGCTTGTTGCTTGCATTTGTGCGCGCTCGTTCCCTTTCCGCGTGGAATCAAAAACGACATGTTTTATAAAATATTTTTCTGCTTTTTTGATCTCACGGCGCACCCGGACTGCGCCCTTTGAACTTGTGCATATTCCGCCCGTGTTGTAATTAGTACGCATGCAATAATAGCGCGATGTAATAATGATAACATGATTCAAGAAAATCGCAAAAAAATAGAAAAATATTGTGAAAAAATTAAATGTTGCTTTAAATATAAATAAATATGTATTTGATTTTCAAATATGTTTTAAACACTATGTGATTTTCAAATATGTGTTTTTTTGATAATAAAATGTTTAAAATATCAGAGAGGAAAGTTGCCGGTGGAGCAACATAGATCTTTCCCGTACTAAAGAAATGTGTTTGAAATACTTCACTATGAAATACTCATCTATTCTATCTTATGTTCTATAAGTTAGATCGTAACATTGATATACAATTTCAGATGCGTTTTAAGCCTCAATTTATTCTCGTTTATTCGCATCTGTCCTGCGGAAAAGGACAGATGCAAATTAATTAACAAATAATTTAATCTAATAATTTAAAGTACTTTAACCTTAATTATATCGCAGAATTCTCGAAATAATATTTTAAAAACTATGATATCATCTCTTATAGAGAGGACTAGTTTTTACTTATGTTTACGAAATTTTATCTTGATCTTTTACTGAAGAGACATGACGCAAGGAAATTAACACGTCGGGATATCTCGACGATTTTTCTCTATATTTAAGAGTGAGATATTAATTAAAACTACTGTTCGATAGAATTTTCACGGTGAAATTTTTTTTCACTGCGATAAAAGTGACATTCCCGGATTTTGCATTCAATGTCTTCTTTACTTGTAATTTAAAGAATTTTTTACTCTCTGAAGAGTGAAATTGATATATAAGATTGTTTTTTTTTCGCCGACGATAATATGCTGAAGTAAAAAATTTTTAATAATTTTTTACTCTAAAGAGAGACACGAATAAAATTCCCGACACACGAGTGAACGTCTAGGTATATGAGTGACACACGCTACTCTCACGAATCTTCTCTCCAAAGTGTCACCTGAAAATAACTTACCATTGCTATTCTAGTATCACACATACAAGTGCATGTGCAACGCCACTGAAGTTCTCTCATACGTATTTAAATCAAAATTAGAGAAACCTGGAGATAATTTCGCACGTCACACGTGGGGAATTAACTATATATACGTTGAACATTAACTTAAACGATTATTCTCACAAAAAAAAAGCTTACTTTGCAACGGAAAATAAAAATCGTCGACATAAAATTGAATTTTACGCAGGAAATCAAGGGTTGAGCAAAAGGAAGCGAATTCAGAAAAGAGGGAGGGAACACGAAGATTCAATGACGTTGTGGATGTTTCCGTGAAAATTCTAGGGAAATAGTTCGAGATATTACGATGCGACAAGAGTGATTGGAGAGGGACGGTAAGGATAAATGTGGATGAGCGCTTGAGAGAGATATTGCGGCGTCCGAGAAAACGCAATCAGAATAGTAATTAAAGATTCGGTTAATGCTCCAAGCGCAAGTGTAGAACGCAACCCAATTTAAACATACAAAAGTATAAGTTAGCGAGGGAGTGTTCGCCGCCGCGAGATGAGAGGAAAGAAAGAGAACGAAGAGGGAGAGACACGGCTAACGAAAGACAAAGAGGCAAAGAGATAACGTTGGTCCGACGATTCAGGATAAAAGAGAGAGAGAGAAAGAGCGATTCAGGAGAAAGAGAGAGGGAGAGAGAGAGAGAAAGAGGGAGAGAAACAGGAGATGCCATGAAACCGATGGAACGAGTCAGGATCTGCGTGTGTTTATGCATGGTGTTGTATACGTATGTGTATATGCGCATGTATATGTGCATATGTGTACGTGTGTACTATGCATAGCCACGTGTGTTCGGTCTCGGTTTATGGCGCGTGCATAAGTACACTGCGTGGTTGCGAGGATGTGCGAGAGGTGTCGTGAGTGTACGTGCGTGTGCGTTTTGTGCTTGTGTGGATTGCGCTTCTCGATTTTGTGGCACATATGAATGCCGCCCGTGTGTCTCTCTACAAGCATGTGTGGATGTGGTTCGTACACACACGTACACACGCATGCACTCCCGCGCGGGCGCGTGTCGGAGACGATGCGCTACGAACCCGGATGAAAAGTAGGGGAGGGAAAGAATTCCTGTGTGTCTCCCGTCCTGTCCTCCCCTTTGGTACCGCAGCCCTTCTCGCCCCGCTGCGTCACCTCACCCTACCTCCGTTCTCCCCCTTGCCCGGCTTACAACCATGGGGCCGTTTCGAGAGTGGTAGCAGGTGGATGAGGGGGAAGAGCAGAGAGAGAAAGAGAGAGAGAGATAAAGAGAGAGAGAGAGGAGAAAAAAAGAGAGAGATAGAGAGTGAGAGAGCGGTGCAGCAAGAAGAGAAGACGGGTAGTAGGGAAGTAGGAGGTGAGAGAGGGTGAAGCTAAACGCGTGAGAGGAGAGAAAGAGAGAGACAAAAATCTGGCGGTGGCCAATGGGTGGAAGTCCCCCGAACTCTACGCGAAAGCGGGAAGAACCGACAACGTCGCCAGAGTTGGAGTTTTTGTTTACCGCGCGCGCGCGCGCGCTCTCTCTGAAGTGGAAAAAGCGTATCTGCTGCTGTGGCAGCATCAGCATCAGCATCAACATCGGCAGCGGCAGAGATATCACCAGCAACATAGCAGGACCATCAACGACGGACAGCAACAGCGAGAGAAGCGTCAACCACCTCAGTCGTTTCTTTACTTCTACAACGTTTCGGGTTTTCTCGCTGGACAGCATAATCAGAAAGAAAGAAAGAGAAAGAGAGAGAGAGAGAGAGAAGAGGGGAAGAATTTGTAAGAGAAACGAGGAAGGAAAACCAGGAGAAAGGGAGACGCGCGAAGTAAAAGAAATTGTCGACGACGCCATAATTTTGATTCGTTATTTAATAAAATTATCCGAGTTTTTTTTCACAATCATTATCGCGTTGCTTCTGTCCCCGTGTCTAGACACTATTAATTCTTTGCATATTTCGACCAATGCAACGCGAAATCGTTTCGCACGAAATCCTGTTTTGTTACACCCTAACATCGAGTAGTAAAGCGTGCGTTTGCTCATGTTCGCGCCCACAGATACGCTCGAACATTGATACTTGTAGCCAAGGTATTTTTTACCCAGAGTTTATTTTTTTCTTCCTGCGAGGAAAAAAGCCCGTCGCGCTTACGTTTCGAAACTTGTGCAAGAGTTTATAACACCTATCCCAAGTAAGACCTTCTAATACCGAAAAAGCTTCATGTGTAAGTTAATTAACTCTTTCTCTTCCAAATGCGCTTAAAAGTCTCACTCAATAGTGACCGAAGACGGCACGTTAAATAACACATAATCTCTCCCTCTCTGAGTATTTTATATTTTTGAACCTGACGTATAAGTCACGCGGAGTCTCGGAATGTGTAACGCGAAATGTGAGCGCTCACGTTACACGACTGTAATTTTGGCTCACATATGTAAATTTGTAAAAAAAAAAACAAAAAAAAATGAAGAAGTTAACAACCTGCGATAAGTGTAGAGATAAACGTGATTTGGCATAAATTTCAAAATAAAGAGGTTCTTCTCTTCCTACACGATAATAAAGCCGGAGTCTTCCAATAAAAATTACTTTTTTCTTTTTTTTTCGGATTCGACGATAATGCACGCGTCTCGCTCGTCTGCTCCGCGTCTCACACCCCCGAGCCGCCGCGCACCCTTCCGTAATCTGCGGACAAAATTTCGTCGGAAAGTCGAAACTAACAAGATGCAGATCAATAAGCTTCGAAGACACGAAACTGCAAATTACGTTCCACTAAACGTGTCCACCCACTAATTGAGGGACAGAAAAGTAGACTGCAGCGCGCGAGTTACACACAAGTACCACCACCTTTCTTTTTTCTTTTTCTTTTTTCTTTTTTTCTCGTTCAGTCGCATTTTCTTTATTTCCCAACGACATCCTTTCTGTCCCTTTATTTGCAAGTACTCCTGTCCGTCCCTTCCGCTGTATAAGGGGCGATTGACTTGTGAGTTATACGAGGAAGTAGTATATACGGTTAAGGGGCAGAATTTCGTTCTTACAATGATGTTTCGCCAATGTCACTTTTGTGTATGTCTTTTTCTCACTTGCGCGACAATCACGCTGTGTCAATGACGATGACACAGCGACGTCAATCGTTGTTTCGTCACTTGCTGTGATAACTCATAGATAAAGTCTTCTCAAAATTCTGATAATTTCGCGTTTCGTGACTTTTAAAATTTCAGAAAAATACGTGTTGTAGAGGACAACACGAGTGCAATTCTCATTATTTGTTTCACACATAGAAATATAAAGTATTAAAAAAAAAAAATTATTTACTACACCGACTCTTATAAATAGACTCGATCTTGAAATTCATTTCATAAATCATCACCATCAGTCGTTATTTAGATGAAATTTCCTGAGGAGAGAGATAGAGACAGAAAAAGAAAAAGAGAGAGAAGAACTGATATTTTCAAACATGATTTGAGGAGTGACTATTGCTCGGAGAATCACGGTCTGATACTTAAGGTAAATTTAAACGAGACTACCGCGAAGCGACGATTTGTTTCGCACACACACACACATACACACATATAATATATATATACACGGCTCTGTAGCTTTCGGTGCCACGTAAGAGGAGAGAAAGGAGTAGGTACATACATGAGGATGAAGCGGGATAGAGAAAAGAGAAGAAAGATGTCATCAACCTCGGTGTGACGGCCCGTGAGTAACTGTGCAAAGTTTAACCCCCGTCAGCTTCTCAGAGAGGGAGACCCCTCTTTTTGACATGGAAATGTCACGCATGCAAATGTGTCTAAACTATACGTCGAACGGTCATCCACTGTTATCACGTAGTAAAAGAAAAAAAAGAAGAGTCTTGCCGCCAATGAACGGACAATTCTTGGTATCCTCTTACCTTTCGTCATGTATGTAAAAAACAAAAACACACACAGCTAACTCTAAATTTACACGCGTATTAATTGCTTCCATTATCTCTTTTTGTTTCTCACGGTCTATCAATCATGACGATGGGGGATGGGGACGAGGGGATGAGTCTTTTGTGTGCGAACTCTCTTTATCTTCACTTTTACGAAACGTTCTTACCTTTGCGAAAATATAAGTGAGCTTTTGCTTGCGATTCGTAGACTTTATGTAACCACCGTTAAAGACCGTAGCCGAGTTCATTATTTTAAACGCGAAAAGAAAGTGAAAAAAAAAAAAAAAAAACGCAAATTAACCAACAAGAAACTCATACGCGCTTATTCATAAAATATCACTGATAAACACGAGATCTGTCGAGGAAGAGTTGTAAGTGAGTTGAAAAGAATAAAAAGGAGCAACAGACTATCGGCGAGTGGGGAAAAACAAACTCGCGTCGAAGTTGGTCAGCAGAATAAACGGAAGAAGTATAGACTGGATGAGAGTCTTATTTCCTCTGTCTTCTTCTCTTTCTCTCTTTCTCTCTTTCTCGAACAATGCGCGGAAAAGTGTGCGATGGGAGGAAAAAATGGACTGCAGCTATTATGGAGTTCAGGGCCATTCGAGTTGTTTTGCTTCCATCTTCGCAAAGAAGCCTCGCACAGACGTAACTGTGCTGAATGAATGAGTAAGAAAAAAGAGGGAAAGACAGAAAAAGAAGACAAAAGGGGAAGAAGCGTGACAGAGCGACGGAGGAAGAAGAAAAGAAGCTTTCGCTACTCCAGTAGCCTAGACTTCTACTCTCTCTCTCTCTCTTACTGTCTGCATTACGTTTCTTCGATCTGTCAATGTTCCTTCTCTTCTTTTTTCTTTCTATGCAAAACGTCGCACATTCGTCGTCTTTTCGACTGTTTCTGTCGTGTGTGTCAAGAGTTGTTATAGAAATATAAAATCAGAATATAAAATTATCCACAAAATTATTTCTTAAAAACAGGATAATGTACACGCCAACTAAAAGTGAATAACTTTTCTAAATTTTCTAGTGTTACTTCTCTAGAGAGACAGAGAGAGAGAGATAGTGTAACTCTTTTAACGAGACTATCTTCCGCTTGAGTTTACCACTTTCAAGAAATTCGGAATTCGATAACGCCTTGTTATAGGCAACGCTAAGTGTAAGGAAGTCGAGCGAGTTGCCGATCTCAAGAGCCGCATATTCGCGCGCGCGCGCGCGCGCGTGTGTGTACGTGCGCGCGCGCGTATCATGAATTATTACGCAAGTCACGCGTATATTGCCATCAATAAAATCAGACGTTATCTTGAGATTATTCAAGACTATTATTAGAAGTTTCTTTTCCAGTTCTGTTAACTTGTCTGTCGGAAGTTATCTATATTTGTTTTCCTCGATCGCGACGCGCAACGTTATTCATCGTCTAGTTGGATTTCGTAGCACAATTCCGTGTGATTGCGTCGCGCCGAACGTAAATCGTTTCGATAAAAAAAAAAAACCTACATCAATTGCGCGACTTATCGTTAAGTATTACGGCGAATGAGGTTTTTTTTTCCTAATAATAGATAGGAATCGGACTCTCGGTCTTTCCGAATGTTGTTTGTGACGTATGCATTTTCGCGTCACACGCAACTTACCGCTTCGCGATTTCCTCTCGCAATTTTCCACGTTGCCGATCGATAACATCGTAATTGCGTAGTCGTTGCATTTCGTTACCTCATACTTCAATATTGTATGAGATATTGATAAAGTGATCAATTCTCTCAATGCTTTCCTTGCGTCGTATATCATGACTTTCGTACAAGAAAGAAAATTGCATTTTACATGTTAATATTTGGATTTAAAAGAGAGAATATCACTGTTCAGCCTCTTATTTATAACTCTTTTTTTTTTCGTTGTATCCTTCTTATTACCATTAGACTTTATTATCATTCGCTTCTCGTTCTATATTTGCTCGTTATCTTTGTTTTCTAATCGGGTCTATTTTTAAACCTTTAAATACTATAGTATTCACACCAAACTATAAATATTTAAAACATTGTACTGTTTAACTTTAGAATTAGTCAGAAAAGAGTGTCGAACACTCAGCATTCAGGCACGAAACGAATCTTGCCGTAATTGACAATAAAATACAATTGGCTTGCGACGCGCGCGACTTGCTAACGCGCGAGCCGAGATTTATCGTAATTTCGCGCGATGGCGATGTATAATTTATAAAAAGTTGTGCCTCGCGCGTTTATTGGGAAATGCGGGAAGCTGCTAGACGGTGCTCGCTGCATCAGTCTAGAACCAGCAGCGTGATGTTGCATCGGATCCGTCGTTATGGACAAAAGGGCTTTGTCGAGTAGACAGTGACAGTGATGAGACTGTGATGAGTGGCAATGTCGTCGGTCGACTGTGTAAAGCAGCCCATTATTCCACCTGGCAGAAAGCTTTCCAGTTTGGCACACATCGAGTATCCAAGCGATCACTTATTATAATCATACCGACCGCGTTGTTGTTGTTGTTGTTGTTGGTGGTGATGCTGCTGCATGTTACTACGCTGGCCATGGCTCACATCATAATGTTAAAAGGGATTAAGCGGCCCCTATTGGCTATCTTTCTCTCACTCTCTCCTTCATTCTCTTTCTTTCTTTTGTTCTCTCTCTTTTTCTCTCTCTTTCTCTCTCGACACAAGCCTCTGCTCTGATTGTGATTAGCGCAAAATCGCCGCCGTCGTTCATTCGTTCGTTTGTACGTCGTCCGGATGGGTTATCAGTCTCGGCTCACTGGCTTTATTCTTTTCTCCCACAAGCCATTTAATTTATGTTGAAATCTATAAATACCGACGTTACCCTTTCTACCTGCAACAGGAAAAACTGGCGATCGGCGAGCTTAACGGCTCGAGCGCGGAAAAAACTGTAGCACAGGCGAAGATTTTAATGTGATGCACAAAAGCGCTCATGTCGCGTTAATAACAAATGCGGAAATGATAGGAGAACTACGATAAGACTGTGCGTGTTAACTGAAAAAGAATTGAAATTGAAATTACAGTGTCTATTTTTTACGCGTTTTTCTAATCTTAGTCGCGAATGTAAAGATACATTGGTAATTTGTTACAAATATTTCTTTCTCCTTCTCTCTTTCTCTCTCGTTTAAATTACAGATTATTTTTTCATCGCGTACAATCAACTTTCGTGTAGAGAAGTTTTCTTAATTGTTTTTTCTTATTTACGCTGAAGGCAACATCGCAAAACTTCATGAATCACTTTTGAATAGTTCGCTCGAGTTTCGAATACAGTTTGCAGCTCACTTTCGTTGTTTGGTCTCTTTAACGGTCTAGTTGTTTAGTGTATTTCTTCTTGTATTTTTTTTTCTCTTTGAAACACAGAAATACAGTAACTACAGGAAGGAAATAAAACAAATAGTGTGTTGCATTAAATGCCAATAAAAATAAACTTTCTCATCACTACATTGTTGTTTTGTGTGATGCAAAATTTAATAAGTTGTTTAAATTTTCTTTTCTCTGTTAAATAATATAAAAAATAAATTATCGATGCGTATAAACAACAGTACACGTGTACATGAATATGTTCATGCGAATGACTGACTTTATAACTGCTGGATAAGCGCATAGCCATTTCTCTTTTTGAACATAACATTAGGCAAGTCTTCTCTAAATTCTTGCAAAAGCAGCCTTTAGGGTCGACGACTTATCTGGCACACTCGACGTGTGCTCGAGAGTAAGAGAGAGAAAATAAAAGAGGGGAGTAGAAATAGAGATAGAGGGTAGGACGCGAAAGTCTCGCAGGATGCGCGGGCCTCTGAAGGAGACTCGAGAGAACTCGGGATTTACTGCATAACAACCCCCTCAGTCAGATCGTAACCCTTGGAAGTTGCGTAGGTCCGACGGTAGAGGGTGCCGCATAGGCTCGATGATCTACTTGTTGAATGGCGGGAAGAGAGGGGGAGGGGGAGAAGAAGAGGCAGGATATTTCTGAATGAACGAACGACTGAATGGGCCGCCGCACATGGCATAGGGTGCCACTTGACACCAATCCGCAACCTCAACAATCGTCCCGGCTGTCTTCTGTGCCATCTACTGACCTTGTCATTCTAAAGAAAGAGAGAATGAGAGAGAGAAAGAGAGGCACTGCCGTTAACAGAAAGAAGCACAAGTAGGTTTGAACAAAAACATGCAAAAGATGACTAAGTCTGTGGGATAGGATTTGCGAAGAGTTAAAATTGAATGGAACAATGCAAAGTAGAAAAATATTATGCATTAATATCTCTTATGCAAGAATTCTCTCTTGAAAGAGATTGAAGTAACATGTTATCGCAAGAGAGTGGATAATCTTACATTATGTTTATCTTAGAGTATGTGTATATATATATGTATATATATGTATATATATACATATATACTTGGGTCTTATTATCTTATACATACTAGATTGGACTAATTTTATATATTGTAGACAATATTGAATATATATATATATACTTTCTACCGGAGGTTGCGTGAAAATCCGATATGTGTGAGTTGAATGAATTAAGAACACGTATGTATGATAAACGCGAAAAAAAAAATATTGGTAGAAGTTATCAATATTATTTATTATCAATGAAACTTGTTTTTCCAGTTTAGCAGTATTTTTAACGAATAATAATTCTCGGTGTGTTTTTCCGTCTTCTTATAATGAACTTGAAGATTAATTATACTATTCTTTGTTTCTATAAACATCAAGTATTATTACAATCAACATGTTACATTAAAAAATCTATCTCATGCGTATCTCATGTTGAAATACGTGTATTTACGATATAATTAAAATTATATTATCTTAATATATTGCACGTGTATTCTTCTTTTATATTGAATTTATCTTGATTTCTCTAAAAATTACATAGTTTTATATTTAAATATTTTTCATCTGTGTTATATTTTGTTAATGAGATAAATTTAATTTTATGCGAATTTAATTTTAACGTACAATCGTCAGCACGTCCTGTCTTAAATAAAATGTATGTTATCAAAGATAGGTTCAATATACACAATTTTGAGAAAAATAAATAATTTTTCAAATAAAATTGAAAGTATGCTACGGTTATCTCAATATATGACCAAGAGTAAAAAGAATAAAAAAATTGATAATATTTATATATAAGGATATAATTATACATTGTTTCTTTTATGCAAAAAATTATCTTATTAGTTTTATTTAAAGAAATTCTCATTAGAGGACATATAATGAACAAAAAAATCATTAAGGCTTAAATTTCAAAATGTATCATAGGCATTATCTCGTCTCAGGATATTAAATATAGAACGTGCAGAGTGTGTGGTTTCTGCGAACTCTCGAGATTTCTCGGCGTTTCTTCTCGTTTAAGCCCCAGTGAAAGTAGAGCGTATCGAAATTCTTCAACAGTTCTCAAACTGCGATAAAACCGCTCAAAGTCAATTTCTAATTTTTTTTCCCCCTTTTGATTCCACTGCCTCGTCACCGGCCTGACCGTCCCGACATTTAACGTTCCAAAGAAGCCGGGAGACGAGCATCGAGGTAAAGGGATCGTCATGGTACCATCGTTTAATACTCTCTTGAATATTTTCGTAGAATAAAAAGGGGAATATTGTTGCGGGGGGCCAAAGTGCACACCGAAGGACGAAGACAGACGAGAACGGACATCGGGGGATAGAAGGAACAAGAGGAGGGCTGGTCGCCGAGGGAGGAGAGAGGGGGTAGTTAACGGTGAGGGAGGAAGGGTGTTAGCCGGGGCGGAGACGGTGCATTACGACCGGGACAGGGCATAGCATGGCTAGCTCAGAAAAGTACAGGATGTGAGGGAAGAGAGAAGGGAATGTGGGAGGAGGTAGCGCGATATGGATGCAGGAGGGTGCATGCGGAAGGAGGAGAAGAGCGGTTGCCCCAGTAAAAATCGATCCTCCCTACTCTTTTCCTACTTTTTCCCCTAGAGAGGTTTGCTACCACGAGAGAGGATGGGATGAGAAGGAGGAAAAAGAGGTGGAGGAGGTAGAGGAGGTGTGCAGGAGGTGGAGACGGGGATGGCTAGGCATCGGGGAGGGAGGAAATCTCATGGGGGTTATCTACCACCGCTGACTCCGTGTATCCACATCTTCGAATCTTCACGAATGTCTTGCGTGCATACGTGTATGTGCATCCACGTGTGCTCGCTTGCGCGCGCGCTCTCGTTGAAGGGATGGGAAGGGTGACGGGTGGAGGTGGGCGCGCATGTGGGTACACACGGAGAGATACCCGATATGACCGTATGAGAATGTGATTGAGCGGATTTTTCACGAGTGTCCGAGGCACTGTCCGTGTGTAAAAGCGTGAGCCCCCGCATGCGCGTGTATTTCTACGTCTGTATATGTGCATGCGCTCTGGACGCGCTTTTTTTCGCAAGTTCCCTGCTTGTGGAGGTGTATGTGACAGCGGCGGGGTTTGTGTGTGCGCACAGTACGCCTCATTGGTAAGGAAAAACGACTACTATTAACCAGCAACTGAAATCAGTATAATTGCAACGACTTCGATCTACGCACGTTGCACACGTATAAGCAAAATATGGGTATATAGACAGGTTGTTTTTTTTTTGCTTTTTTGATTTGCAAACTCTGGAAATTGCATGTATTAAAATTTTAACTTGCTACCTTAATCTGTTTGAATCTAATCTGCCTTAATCTAATTCACTCTAACTCTGCCATCTTATTTTAATTAAATGTTAAGCCTTAAAATCTTTTACATCCGATTATGTTTTGTTATTGCGCTACAGGTGATTGCATTATCATTTTAACTGAAAAAGAAGAGAATGTTGAGAAATTTTGGGTGAGATACGGTTCGTTCGATATCGAACGAATACACGAACAGCACACATTCCGCAAAACGTTAGTCTGATGCGTTTCTAAAGCTACTATTTAATCTTACAAACAATATTCTTTTTTCTATTTTTTTTTTATTTTACTTTAAAAAATCAGCCAAATTTAATGCATTATTTAGTTAAACTAATTTTTAATATAATGCAGTATAGAGAGAAGAGTATCTATTGAAAAGAACTATAATAACGTAATAGCTTATCCGATAATCGAAATCGAGTAACATGGGACACGTTTTTTTAGATAGAGGAATAATCGTTTGAAAGAAGATGAGGAGATGTGTGACACGTATGTTCTATTAAAGTGTAATAAAATATGTAATAGTCAGATTACATCTGTGTCGAAACGCTTCCTTTAATGTCCACAGTTATTTACACGAAATGTCGCATTTAAAAAGGATATCAAAGGATATCTTATTTCCGTCGGGTCGCTCTGCATATAAAGGTGCGGAAAAAGCCTTTAGTGACAGAAAAGTGTTAGGATGGAAACGGGCTAGTCTTAGTCCTAATGCTCCTTCTGGCTCTTAAATTTTTCAAAGCATTACGACGATATATCCGACAATCGTGCGCACTGTACGTCCGAAGGGGCGCGTGTATTCGTGCACCGTCTCACCCCCGTGCGGTCTCACACGCGCGCGCGCCCCCGCGTCTTTGTGTATGTACGTATCCGCGGCAACACCGCCTCTGCCGTCGCGGCGCTTCTGTCGTCCGCTGCACCGATGAAAAATTACCCAGAAGCAACGAAAGAGAGGGAAAGAGTGAGGAACGAAGGTTGAAGAAAAAAGAGGAAAAAAGAAAAGAGAAGGAGTGGAGGAGCGATGAGGAGAGGGGTCGAGGACGAGAACGTAGAGTAAAGAGAAGCGATGCTATAAAGAGAGAGGAAGAGAGGGAGAGAAAGGGAGAAAAAGAGAGACGAAACGAGCCGGTCGCTTTTTTCTCTAGACCCCGAGCCCGTCGTCTAGCGCTGAGTTCGCGAGCCTGACAGACAGCTGCAGCGGAGCCCTGATATATCGACCAGGCCACCTAACCAACTACCCGCACTCACTATTATACATTTACCCCACACGTACGTGTACACACGTATGTACATACACATAGATGCCGGCAGACATGGGGTTGGCGTGTACGAAAAAAAGGCGGCGCACCGACACCCGCCATCCTCTCTTTCTCTATCTTTCTCTTCAGAGAGACGAGTTAAAAGAGAGAGAGAGAGAAGAGAGAAAGAGACAGAGATAGAGGGGGGAAGAGACAGAGAGAGAAATTAAAAAGCTCACTCTTCGCACTCACGCAATTGCAATTCTTCTCTTTCTAATTTTACTCTCTTCTCTCTTTCTCTCTCTTTCTCTCCGCTCTCTGCCTGATCTCCTTCTTCGTTGTCGCTCTGTCTTTGTCTGCCTTGCTTTCCTGTGAAAAAGGGTGGTTGCTAGAGCGAAAAAGGGGGACCTCCCGAAAGGGGTGAAGGGAAACGGGAACAGTCACGGAGGAGGAGGTGGAGGCACCACCGCCGACCGGGGATGGACAAGACGAGCGGTGGGTGCAGTGAACGGAGCCCAGTCAGCTCCAGGATAATTAGATCCTTTACAGGTTACCAATGATTGATAGTCTTTGAAATACATACCACTGTCTCTTTCTCTTTCTTTCTCTCCTCTCTCTCTCTTTCACTCTCGGCAGTTTTCACGTTGAATTTTCTTCCATATGCACGCACTGACACACGCGCGTATATATCCTACGCACCGGTGGACTTTTCGTTCACCAACTAGTGCGCTTGTTAGAGAAAGGTAGGGTGGAGAGAGAGAAAGAGAGAAAGAGAGAGATGGTTTTAGGTATACGATAAATACGAAATCCCCTCAGCCGATTACGTCCTCCTGAGCTTTGCCTGGTTCCACCACGATCCTCCGTCTCTCGTAGTCGTATCGTTGCCTGAAAAAAGTGCTGCTCCGGGATCGCGACTTCGCGTTCATTCCCGTTGCATCCCTCTCATTGCCTTTCTGGCTTGTTGGGGCAATTTATCGACGATTTCCGTTATCGCTGTAATACTGCAGCTCGCCAATTATCGACATATGTAAAACTTCTTCTTAATAAATAAGTTTTTAAATAAAAAAAATTTTATTAACTCCGCGCGGTCTCTCAGAATCGAATAAAAATGATGATATGTGACTTAAATTTCGGGTTTTAACATTGGCGATATATTTAGTTTGCATTCTAATCAGACTTGAACACGTCAAATTTATTTCTCGTTGACATTATGTATGCACATATTATATGTGAGAGAAAATTAAAAACGGCATTAAAGTACTTGCGCAAGTGCTTGTCTTTCGCACACTGCGAGATTACAGGATACATCGCGTATTTAATTGAAGCTAGAACAGAATATTAAATAGAAATTTCTTACGATATTCGAAGAGAAAGAAACTACATCTCTCAAACAAAAGACCGTTTTTAAAATGCTTTTATTCAATAATATGATTGATGTGACACATTTTTTTATTGTTTTTATTCCATCGATGCCGTTCAAAACTCATTTTGGCGATCTTATTTGATTCGCGCGGTTACGTTTTTATTTATACGGTAAATTTATTCATAAATTAATTCATTTTAACAAATAAAACCTCTCAAGTGTACGCACAATAATTTTTAATTACGTAGATATTGCAATAAATTGCAATAAATAAATTTATTTAAATATAAAATAGATTTAATAGAGGCTTAGTTCTATATATTAATATTAATAATGTCCAACATTAATGTTACAATAATGTGACACTTTGTCTATCTACTACCACGATATAATCTCATCGACGGTTGCGGAGACTCTCTCTGATTTCGGAAACCGTTTCGAGCGTTATTTGTGCTTTCCGAATAATGTCTTTCAAAACATTTTCTGTTTTCGAGACTTGTCAGTACATAGGTCGATTTTCTAGATGGGTTATTTAGCCGCTAACAAGATCTTGAGTATTAAATACAAAATATTTGTCTCGCAGAACGTCACATACGTTACGTGTCAATGTACATTACATTTCAAAACTTTCGCTACAGACTATCGTTACAATAAATTCTACAAACTTTCTCTACAATTGTTTTTCAATTTTTACAGAAAGAAAAAACAGTTTTGTCTCTTTCTTTGGATTGTTCAAATAATACATGTCAGGGTATGATAATATTACGCGGGAACATTTTGATGTTCGTTCGATATCTTTCGCATACGTCGGAAAAGTTTTCGTTATTCCGCACACGTAACAATCATTTATGACAACCGCGTAGAACCGCGCAGAAGCCTATTTAGCAAGTAATACTTTTCTACGACTTACTGGCGACCTTGAAAGGGAACTTTAAAATGCAAATCAGCGATTTCCGAGACACTTCTTCTCGAGGGACATCCTTCAACATGTGTCTTATCGCCTGTTAACATCTCGATCGAGCGCCGCTCCGCGCAATCATCCCACGCAAATGTCAACGAACCAGCGGTGACTTTGACAACCGCCGATATAGAACGGGTCTGATTTAAGTGAGAAGTGAGAGTTAAGGTAGGTTAGATTAGAGATTAAATTAGGGGGACCAACGCGTCGATATAAAGAAGAATCGTTTTCGTATAATGTGATTTACGTAAAACCGGCTTTCAAGGTACCCGAGATTCCGTGCGGACGCGGCCATAAGAAGAAGTATTAAACTTACATTTATGCCAATTTAGGCGAAAATCTTTGGACGAGCGCACAAAAAAACGTTAGCATAATGTCTTTTTCTCAGCGAATATAATGTGCGTGTGTTACGTGTTTATTGTTAACATTAGCATTTCCAAAGAACGTCTGGAATAAAAATAGAACGCGAAAATTATTCGGCAGACTAATCTGTAGACCTGTTAACCTTCTCGACAAAGCGTTTATCGTAAATGTCACTTTCGCATTCTTATGTGAATTGTAAATCGAATTGAAATGTTAAAATTGAAGAAATTGAAGAAGTTCGCGTTCAACATGTTTGTTGAGAGGGTTTATGGTAAAATTAAAGAATTACTCGTAAAATTCATATTTTAAAAAAAGAGAAAGAAAGGCCATTTAGTAACTTTAAACACTTAAATTGTGCAAGAGCTTAAATGTGTCGTTCCTACAAGCTCTCATTATCCCTCCTCTTTATCATTATATGTACAATATGCCTACGTATATATTTTATATATAATGCACATTTATATATATATATATACGTACACAAATCTACGTACGATAGTGTTCAGAAGATGTAAAGATAATTCGAACATTAGCGTTAGACATGCCGTTTATCTTTTATTTAACGCTATCGTAGACGCTCTCAGTGTCTAGACGATTATCTGAATACACTGAGTGATAACTCACTTACCTTTTACCTTCGAACAATAAAAACTGTCTCTTGGCCACCTGCAGAGAATACGTGTATATACGATTATACAGAATAGGCGTGAGAAAGTTACATTTCTCCATTCAGACGCCAGAGATAATGCAGCAGACGACAAGGATTAGGTAGTTTTCGACACGCATGACTCTTCGTAGCTGAAAGAAATAAATTACTGTACGGGGAAGCTTCATGAGAAAACTATTTTCTCGTTTAAAACGTTTTATTTGTGTTTTCCATTGGCGCTTATATAGACGCGCTTACGAAATTTGCTCCGTGTGCTTTATAACACATCTTCGAATATCCAACTAAATTTGGCCATTGTGCACTAGTGGCATCTTTAGGCACTCACCCAAACTCGTTTAACATGTGTTATTGATTTTCTTTTTAATTGTAAGATAATTCAGAATCGAGTTGAATTTTACTTGAATTTAAAATGGCAAAAAGTTAGACGTAAAACGAAAAAAAATCGAATTATTTGATACGTCTCTTTATTAGGTGCGATACATGTGTACGTAATATATGTATATGTATGTGTAATTGTTATCTTAACTTTCTTTACGTGAAAAAGATTTCACAATACTTATTAATTCACAGTAAGTACTATTTATAACATTTGTGCGTAGACACAGTGTCTCTATCTCTCTTTGCGGTTTTTATATATCTTCTTATCGTCGTTGCAATAACTTCGCATAAACGTCAGTCGCGACTAAGGAGGGCTAAAAATTCAGCATTTCCTTACGATGACACATCGGAAATTCTTGCAATATCTTAAAGCCGTACATCTTCCGCTACCGCCGATCTGTACTTCTCTCCTCGAGGCTCCCCGCGCGTTTCGACCCTTTTGTAACTCAGTTCTCATCTCTTTCCGTCCTTTACTCGCAACTTGCCCAGTGTATTATGCTATCTCTACGTGGGACGCTTATATGATACGATTATTACGAGTTGCGCTGAGGTTCGATCGCGAACAGGTTGCTGGAGCCTGGAATCTCTCTCGGGAAGTCCCTCTCGGAAGACGCGTGTGTACGAGGAATTTCTCTGCGTGAATCACCGTGCAAGAACTCCTTGTTCCGTACGTCAGAGATGGCCGGATATGGAGTAATCTCGAGATGAAGATTCCGCTTGAAAAAGTGAAATGCATGCGTGTGTCACAGACCGATTGTCTCCGTTACATTTCCCGGGTGATTTGCACAATCTAGGAAACATTTTCACGATAAACGCGACGAAATTCTAATCGGATCCTAAGCATTCTCATGAAGAAGCAAGTCTCGAATCGGTCGTAGCGAAAGAAAAACCTCGAAATATCAAATTGCGGTTTTTATACACTCAGTGACACATACATATTGCACACACGTTTATTCTAATTAATTATGTTTTGAAACACGGAAGGAAAGAATAAAGTGCAAGAAAAAATTAATAGTAATTTTTTTCATATAAATATATGTGTATAAAGTTTTGTTTATTATTTTATATAAAGTTTCAACGAATTTCTTTGTATTTGCATCTTGTTATATTCTTTATTATATTCTTTCTATATATTCAGACAAATGTGTTTTTATTCTCGTAGAAAAATGTTTAACATCAAGTTAACATCAAGCTTGAAATGTTAATGCAACATGTTAAAAGCATATAAGAATTATATGGAATGTAGATAGTTTTATACTTGTGATGTGATGATATGTTTGTGTGGGAGAGATATAAAGAACACACAGAATTATAGAAAAATTGCTTTAATACTGTTTGCTTTCTAATTAATTCACAGTTAGACAAATCATCATAAAAAAAAAGTACACGTTATTATAAACTTACATGTCAATACTAAATTATCAAGATTTTTTTCAGACTTATGTAATACTGTTCTTCTCTTATTACATACGCGTATATATTTAAAAACGTACTAATTAAAATCTAAAATTGCTTAAAAGACTACACACTTTCGCACATATCATATTTTAATAGAGAGAGTCGTGAAAATTGGTCACACATTTATCGATTATTACGTGCAAATTTTATCAATTACGAGAGATTCGATATATTCGATGTTGACATACATTTTTCATTACGACGCGGTTATAACTATTTATATTGTACCATGATTCAAATTTATCGCACGTGTCCTACTTTTTCTTTTTGTTTCTACAACATATGCGAGGCAGGATTATATGTCACTTTTCTTACACGTTTTCTTACACAAAAGATACATGTAACAATCAGGAATAAATACATAATATAATTAAATAAATAAATAAATAAATAAATAAATAATGCTGGCTAAAAAAAATGCCCTGATACACATTTCAAGTTTTCACATATTGCGCGTTTTTGTACGCAAAGCCTATTTTTTTTTTGTTGTCACAATGAATGTAAATGATAATAATTGTAGTTATATTAAAACATGTTCACGTCTATATTCTGTTCAATTCGCACCGGATCGAGACTTGCGAAAGACAATTGTTATCACCGGGACGAATCGTCGTTTATTCCGAAGACGCCCCACAATGTCAGTAGTGAAGAGGCAAAGGAGATTCCGTAAGCCCGTTAGAGGGCAAACCCTTACCGAATTCTTTATTGGCGCACACACAACCCACGTAGATTTTTATCGTCTCTCTGTAGCCGTCCCCGTAAGACACCTCGATGTACTTGTACGTCTGCACGCAACAGGAAGCGTTACCCTGGCAGTCGCTGCCGATGTGATTGCACTTCACGTTCTCCAAATTTCGCGGTATCCGAGAGCCCCGGGTGTCCGGTATCGACTCCACGGTGTAGTTGCAGATGGACTTGTTCTGCGCTTCCTTCACCTCGAACTCGAGACGAAGTTGTTTCTTCTGCTCGAGCTGCTCCATGTCGCGTTCGTGTTGCCACTGCATGATCTCTCTGTCTCGTTCAGTGAGGCCGACCTGATAGGTCAACTTGCCGCCGTGTTTATTGTGACGCTTTCGTCTGGCGACGATCTCCATGGAAGATAATGCGTCGATGTTGCGCGTCTTCTGCCTTTGTTGTATGAGATCTCGCAAATTGTATCGACGAGGAAACAACATTTGTTCCTCGTGTTCGGAGAAACGGTTTAAGACATCCCGAGGATATCCACGTTTTTCCGCAGGCTCAATGGAATCGCGATATTCCGAATTGTCCGACTCGGCGAAATCGTAATAGTTCGGGTGAGAGTAATGGTGTCGATGGTGTCGTCTCGGACTACGGCCTTGGACGATCGGCATGCTGACGATTACACAGGCGAAAAGACCAGACAGGCACAATCCGACGCTGTTGAATATCAGCATTATGTCTATCTAGACTGGAAACACGCACGAAAGTTTAGACTCCTTGCAGAGGTCGGCAATCTTTATCGCTGATACAGTCGCTTTGTCGGATTAAAATATATTCTTGTCTGTTCACGTGTTTCTTCACTTTACCAACTTCGAAGGAGATACTTTCGAATAATCTCCGTTGATTGTTTACGCAATCGTAAATGACACTACCTGAGGTCGAGCGACTGCGGGTGAGAAAACAGCAAATCGGCGTGAGTTCAAGTCCTTTTTATCAATCGATTATTTCGTCACCAAAAATAGATCGCCTTCAAAGATTTCTCTATCGAGTCTCCCTTGAAACTCGATAAAATCGGTGGTACGTATCTCGACGTGAGAGATGTCGAAAAATATATAAAATCGGCGAAGCGTCCAATTCTTAATTTCCAAGTTCCGAGCGATCGTCACAGATCGGGTAATGTAAATCAAACTAGTCGTTTTTCAACCAGCTCTCTGTTGTGACACGAGAGAAGCCAGTCGTGCGTGCGATTCCTCGCGACTCGCGTGCGTTTTCGGTCGATCTGTGAATTCCCGACGACTCGATGTGGATCACTCGAATTCAAATGCAATCTTTCGCGGTTGCGACCTGCCGATCGAGGGATCAGGAGTCGTGTAGTCAGTCTTCTTCGATCGTCTCGTTTAATGGTTTGCTCAAAACTGAATATTCCCTGATCGCCGAAGGATTTTTTATCCTGTCCGAACGTGCACGTGGGTGGTGTTGCCCCACTTAACAGGGGCTCGCTCGTGCTAATGTACAAGATGAAATGTGACTAATCCCCCCTCTCCTGCACGTCTGCACGTCTTATGTGCCACCTCGGGCCCTCCTCTCTTTGACGTCACGAGCTACTTCGTTTGTTTCATCTCGACAAACTTGTCGGCATGCTGATTATGTTCCCTTAATATTAATTCCAGTATTACACTGGAGTATACCAGTATTGTTCGACGTCACATCTCACTTCTAACGGAAAAATAAAGAAACACGGAGAGACCGAGTCCCGTGCTTCGCGGAATTCAGCGCGCGCGTAAAGCATCCTGTCTATCTGATTTGAAAGCCTAGTAATACGCATAGTGACGACAGTGACGATTACGCGGTAGCATAAGTGCTAGAGATTTTACTTTGAAAGTAACTTGCAACACCTTTCCCCTGTGACGCACGCATCAAACATTTTCCTGCAATTTCGGCATACTATCTTATTCTGTGCACACATGCGTCGCATACGCAAATTGCTTGGAGCGTAAATGTCCCGCCGATTGCTGCAGATCCACCTGTTCGCAGAACTTCACGCACTTCTCGCGGGAATTACCGGTGAAACACCGATCAAGTAAAACTGTTTTATTAATATTTACTAAATTTAGAGTTGCTCAATATTTTGAGTCGAGCGCTTCTCGCGCTCTGAAATTTGACAGAATTCCGTTACTTATAATTAAAGAGAAAATATTATGTGGTATTATTTAGTAATTATACTATATATTTTACACAATATACAAAGTTATTATATGCCCGTGTTAAAAATAAAGAGTTATCGATCTTTTAAAAGTATAAAACGCTTTAGAATATGTAAAAAAAAGTAAATGAAAAGTAAATGAATGACTAACAGTCAGTTCAACAAATTCTTAAAACACCGAAGACCATTTTGTGTTGTATGTATAATTTACAACGTTTTTTTTTTTCATTTAGTCTCAATTACTTCCACTGGTTCTCTTTTAAAAAATTTTGATAGACAGTTTTTTCTAACAATTAATACGTTTTTTTTAACTTCTGTTGAGTTCATCATTTATAAGTCACTTGGAAATAAGTTTTTTACACGCGCCGTGATAGCGATGTATCAACAGATTATCAAATTTTCGTAATAAATAATAATAATTTTTTCGACTTATTAATTTTTTGCATAATAATTAATAATAAAATCTTTCTCTCTGCAACACACCATGTTTATCCTAACGTTGTTGATGTTTTTTAAATCATGTCTTTGAATTCCTATGCAAATCTCATTCGGCAACTAGAAAAAAAATTGATATATTCAACGACGAAGTGCAAAAAAATTACGCCGAATTCAATGAGACCGGTTTTCAATACAATTAAAAAAAATGTTTTTACGTGTATTAATTTATTATCGAATATAAGATATATGTACACGTAGAATAATTTGCTTTCGAGACTGTGAACATATTCTTTATTTTAATTATTTTTTCTTTATTTCTTCTGTCGATTTATAATGCAATTGTGCTATTTTTAAATAACGTTTGAGTTACCGTTTTTAACTAAGCCCGTACTTATATATGTGCATGTGTATATAGTCAATATTCTAGTCAGAGCGTATCACGTGACTTCTTAAAAATGGAATTTTATATTGTAAATTGTCAATGATTTAGTAGTAAACACATTTGAGCCAGACACTTAATTCATTCACTCGATATTGTATTCAGGTAGTCATAAAAATGATTACTTACCTTTTAAATTCGTTATTCTGAGGCGAGAGGAGCCGACGTGTATGTTTGTTATATAAAATCAAGGAGAGCTCCTCCTCCACATTTTATCTATATATTTCAATGTGTAATGAAGACGAACAGGTGAAAGTATACATGGAAAGAGGAAGCGGACTTGTAAAAGATAAGCTTGTACAGAAATCCACATTGTGAAAGCAATTTCTATCATTGTATTGCAACATATAACATAGAATTTCTGAATACATCGTTCGCTATTTATTGTTAGTCTCTATTTATTGAAACAAATCTGCTGGGAGATCGCTTCTCGTTGGAAAACTTGCGTGTGTGCCGTATTTAAGAACGGACTGCGTGGCGATTATGCAGGATCTTCTGATGTATTCGTCCATCGACAATTGCGGATGATACGCCTTGAAGTACGCGAGTGCACCCAAAAATGCATCCCCGGCACCCTGATATATATACGATTATTATTTCTTACTTGATTGAAACAATTTTATGTCGAATATTTTATTGTTTATTTTAGTTAAAAAAAAAAAAAAAAAAAAAAAATTAGTCACCCATTACACTTCGTCGTGATCCAACGAAAGATCATTAAAAAAAAAAAAAAAAACAATAGTACAGTTGAATTCCGATTAACTGGAAATCGATTATACGGTTTTTCAATTATCCGAGCTTCTATCTTCCGAAGTCTCGATTATATCGACAGTACTAAGAATATACATGCAACAATGACTCATTCCGCGTACGGTATATCATTATACATCGTTCTTCTGTTTACAAACAAAAGAACAGAGATTTTGATGAGATAATTTATGATATTGGCATTAAATCTGTGATGATGATATATGCGACAAAAATAATATTTAGCAAAGAGGTATCGCAGAGGTATATAAATTTCAATCACGTGACTTAAATTATATTCTTGAAAAAATAGTCTGGTCTCTTTTTTTTACCAACGACTGACTTTCAAAACACTTATCAATCATTTTAATTTAAAACTATTCATTTTTTAAGAAGTTTTTGCGAGACAAGTTTTTTTCAAGAGGAATGTGTAATATAAAACAAACTAAGCGTATTTTTAAATAGCATATGCACAATGTGCACACAGCAATTCTACGATATCAATACGTACGGTAGTGTCTACGGGCTGTACTTTGTCAGTGGGAATTCGTATGACATTTCTGTTCGTTTTCGACGCGTATACGGCGCCTAGCGGCCCAAGAGTAATAATAATCGCATTGCATCCTTTATCTAGGAGCTTGTTCGCCACATGCTGTACATTTGATAACTCGACCGGTTGAATCCCCGTCATAACTTCTGCCTACAAAATGTCGGACAATATCTTTTCGTATACTGGCCGGTATAAAAAAAAAAAAAAAAAAAAAAAATTAAAAAATTTTCAATATTTGTGTTTTTATTTGTATTTTAATATTTGTGGTTTTTACTTTTGTCAAGAAATGCCAGTTACATACGTACCTCCGTTTCGTTAATGCAGAAAATGTCGCACAATTGTAGAATTCTTGGATCGGGATTTTCCAGCGCGGGCGCTCCGTTGACAATCGAAAGTCCTATCACGTGTTATTATATATATATGTGTAGAAACATGTTTATATAGCTGCGATATCTCGTAAGTTATAATTAAATGATACTGGTCTAGTTCTTTTGGAGAAAGCAAAAGTTGTTCAGGCTTAACTGATGTATTTTCACGTACAGCAAATTTTACAAAATAAGATTATATATATATATATATATACACATAAAAAAAACCAACCATGTCCGTGATGTAGTTCTAACGCATATCGTACAGACTCCAACGGAATTTCAAATGGACATAACAAAACGCTAGCGGATTTAATCACGTCAACAGCGGACTCAACATGTTCCGGAGTTAATGATTCATTTGCACCTAACACGATGACGATACTGTTCTCTCCTGCGAATGTTATATAAGTACATCAAGAGATTAGATATTCCGAAATAGTTCGCACACACGATGAGCAAACTATTTCGGAATAATTTCAAATTAAAATTAAATTAAAATTTTTTTGTTCTTTTAAGATATTTAATACGTAAAATGCGAATATACGGAATTTGACTTCCAACTTTATGTAAACTTTCAGACGTTAGATTAAGTTAATTCGTTTCTCTCTCAAATTGCAAAATGTACATACAAATCAAACTTCCATTCGTGCGTGTTATAGTCAGAGTGTCAAGATAAAAAGTTGTTAGTAATATTGTCAACATGTGTACCGTCTTCAGCAACAATAATATGAGCAGTACCACTGTGCTTATCATTCTGTATCTTGACGTGAGAAGTGTCTACTTTTTCCTTTTTCAAAATTTCAAGATATTTTTGGGCAAAAGTATCATACCCTAACTGTAACGAACAATTTAAACAACAGTTTTCTTTATAAGATAGCAATTATTACAAAAAGTTTATGTATCACACAAAGAGAAAGTGCATAGAAAAGAAAAATAAAGGAAAACATACTGAGGCAATAAGTGCCGTAGATCCACCAAGTTTAGCAGATGCAACACATGCATTACCACCTTTGCCGCCGTATTTTGTTTCGAATTTAGTCCCGACTAATGTTTCACCGCGTTTGGGCAATCGTGGGGAAAAACTACAAAGTGACGATAACAACAGTTATAAAACAATATGTAAATTCCATGTTCGAATGGAGTAGTTTTGTTCCAAGAACATTTATGAATAATAAGAGTGTTTCTAAAACTATCAGATTTTAATTTTTTTAATGACAGATTCTTTGGAATATCTTAAGACGAAAATTTTCTTCGTGCAAATTTATTGTGAATTACTAGGAAATGTAATTATTTTTATAACGATTGTTTCCAATATCATTCCGGATGTAATAGTATCCGCGTATGCGTCAGAAACAAAAGTCTTCTGTAATCGCTTAAAATGCAAATTTAGTAATTTTCGATGCCTCGCTCCATTTTCCTGTGCGTTCTCACATAAAACAAAACTTTAAGAGTATTAAAGGGAAGAGTATTATGGGGAAATATTGCGTAAAGATGAAGGTCCAATGTAAAACCTCTTTTTGTGTATTTATAAGCTCTGTTTCGTTGTAAAACACAATTTTACATCTTACGTATGTGCTATATTTTAAATGTGGAGCGCTGCTCCTTCGCAAATTACAACGCATGTGACTGTAGCGCATGCTCACGTTTCTATATTCTTTTGCACTGACAGATTTCTTAACCTAAACAGTCAGTAATTTTTAAAGATTAATAACTCGCTTTGTATGACAGAGCGACGCTTT
This sequence comes from Pseudomyrmex pallidus, assembly GCA_014825455.1. Classification (NCBI taxonomy): domain Eukaryota; kingdom Metazoa; phylum Arthropoda; class Insecta; order Hymenoptera; family Formicidae; genus Pseudomyrmex; species Pseudomyrmex pallidus. Next base: position 83,538 of record QVNV01027068.1, read on the forward strand.
TTCTGCCGAATTCTTTCATTCAAAACCACACCGAACGAACATAAATTTATTATTATTAGTAGCTAAAAAAAGGAGCCTTCTACATAATTACCAAATCAATATTTCATATACATGTGGTAAAAAAACTTTTACTCACCAAGTAAAATCAATCATGCAAGAACCGACAACAACTATTTTTGGTGTCATGTTATAACGTTTCTACTTTGTTACTTAACGCTTCAAATTAATTGAGTTTTTATCGAGTGATATTTGTAACACAGAGTGATTTGAGCAGTTAACCGCAAATGTTAAGAGAATACGTAAGAAGATAGATATGTAAGGTCGTATTATCGTCGTTTATTATCAACCGAACCAATGAATTTCAGTATCGTTATCAATTAAAACATTTGTTTACAGTTTTCTCTCTTTTTATTACGCACACACGCACACATACGCGCACGTGCATGTGTGTATATTTCTGTATTTGATTTCATTGGAGACCTCTTGCGATAAACGCGCGAAACTACAGCCTAGTGCATATGTACAGTGCACATGTACCGCGTGTTCATATACGCACTTTACTGCTTGGTCGAACCACACATTTAAAAAAGAGACAATAATTTTACGATTGTTTATTTTTCTAATAAATTCAGCAGTCAGCTGCACTTTAGATACATACAAAGAATAGCAAAAAGTTACCGCAGGAAGATTTCCACTAAAAAAATTCAAATAGTTAAGCTTGATCTGCATAAGTCCCAAGTCTCTGAAATTGACTAATTGTATCGATATTTAAATGAGACAAGAGAAGTTGTTGGCTTTGACTATACCTATATATAGTTAATAGACTGCCAAATATTCGAGATTTTTTCTTGTGACAAAATTTTTTTCATCGTGTAATATCAAATGACATGTAATAAGACTGTTATTTTTTGAAAGAAAAACCTGAGGACGCCGCCAGCAATGTTTTTTCAGCTCGTACGCGTCTGTGCAATAGTGGTTTTTTAAATAAATGAAAACATTCGAATCTTTTTTGTTTCACTTAGACGACGGAGACGCTATTAATCTTTATTACATGAAAATACTAGTATGGTTATATAGTTAAAGGTCATTAACAGAGGCAATCTTAAGCTCGTATTATACTACAGATCGTTCGAGTTGGCGGTTACGGAATAACCAATCAGAGTGAAACAGCTCGCTGACTAAAGTTAAACTCTGGTTAATTAATCCTCAAATCTGACAATCTATAGTATAAGACGAGTTTGAACTAATCGGTTGACTGTTCATCGAGGTCTGTTCTTTTCCTAACTGCACTGAAGCAACCGTACTACACTCGAACTGCGATTGGAATGTGACCAATCAAAGCAAAGTTTACTAAACTTGAGGTTGGGTTTTTTTATCCTAATTGGTCAAGTTCAAACCCAATCGCAATTCGTAGTCTAACACGAGCTTAAGGGTGCGTCCCTCGATGGAAAAAGAAAATAGCGGAACAGAATAGAGCAATAGAGAGAACATATGGTAGGGAATTAGCCAATCAGAGTAATTCTGTTTAAATTCGTTTTCACGCATCGCGTTTTTACGTACGCGACTCTTGTACAAGAGAAATAATAATAGTCAACAGTCCAATCTTAAATTTCTTAAATTCAATTGATTATATTTCAACATAAACTCTAACACAATCTTAAATATAAGATTATGAATACTGGCCTAAGTCTAATATAGTGACAATCTATAGTTCACGTCACGTATATTACAGATTTTTAATACTTTTAGTGAATTTTGTAACACGAAATATATAGATACCTGATGCGCATTCAATTGCGCAGACAAGACGGAAGAAATAAATGAGACTTCTCTCTTTTCTTATCGTTTGCTGCTTTCGCATTTTTTTATACAATTACTTCGATATCTTTATTATATATTTATGAGAAAAAAAAACATCAAGAGATACCACTTTGTCCTGACAAAGCATCATATTTATCATGATCTGTCTGTTCTTTACGATCTATTGTTACACATGCGCCCAGATCTAATATACGGTATACACATACATGCGTATGTGTGCGAGCAAATATGGCAAATGACGACGGGGGTTGCGCAGTCTACGGCACGCGATTGGTTGTTTAACAGGGGCGTGTGGTTGCTAAGCAACGGCAACACTGCGCGCGTTACCGGCCGGCGTAGCCGGCACGACAAACCGGAGCAGCGTTCAGACGGTTGGCACAGTGGCGCAGAATTTCCTGCAGAACGACGACGGCTTCTGTAGAGTGCGTACGCTGTGGATTGTAAACGATATACTGTAGTGATCGGCAGACTACTAACAGACGGGCACTTTCTCCATTTTTTCTCTCTGTCTCACTCTCACTATCTCTCTATCTCTCGTTTTCCCCTTCCCTTTCTCTCTCTCTCTCTATCTCTTTCTATTTTTCTCCGTCTGTCGCTTTGTAATCGTGGACGATACAACGCACGCTTCTTTTTCTTGACGTATTCTCACTACTGTCACCGAAGATCTTTAGTATTACAGTAAGGGACGTCGCGTAAGCTTCAAGGACCTCAAAGTTTCAGGACGTCAAAGAAAAGAAGGACCTAAAGATGGCAGAAGATAAGAACGAGACAAGCCCAAGCGCGGAGAACGAGAAATCACCGCAGGAAACAACGACGACGTCGCCGCCGCCGACCGTCAAAGCGGACAAAGAGGAGCCGACGAAAGATTGTAAGGAGAATGAGAAGAAAATCGAGGAGAATGACGAGGGCGAGAAACCGAAGGAAAACGGTGAGGAAAAACCCACGCCGGAGCCGAAGGACATGCGGGCAATCGTGCTCAACGGTTTCGGTGGCTTAAAAAGTGTCAAGGCTTTGAGAAAACCGGAGCCTACCCTCGGCGAGGGAGAGGTCCTTATACGTGTCAAAGCTTGGTGAGTCGCTCTCTTGTTCCGCTACTTCCAAAGTCGATTTTGAACTTCGCTTCGCGTATCCTCCTGCGTATTATATGTATATATGTGTTTAACGGCTACCACAAAGCCGTTAGATGAACACTGATAGGAGCCATATTTTCCCTATTAACTTGCTGAGAACCGCTTTTGAATTTGTACGTGATAATGGATATCTCTCGACGAGAGATAATTGAATTTATCTGAGTCATTATCTGTGTATTTGTATTTTCCGAAGAACTTTCCAGTGAAATCCAATTTACTGACGTTTTATTTCTTTTTTATTGTTTCATACAAGTTCTAAATTTCGTGCTTTACATTTTTTTTGCAACAAAAATGGATATATGTAAATTTTTATTTTTATTCACATGCTAATATTAGCATTTTTTATTTTCATCAAAGCGTGGTTTCAGCAAAAATTCAGATTCGCTTTGGATGCTTTGAATTAATTGAATAAAAAAAAAAGCGCGTGAATACGTGGCCTTTTTGTATCGATTTTTTGTAACGAAAATCCTACAGGGTGCGGCACGGATGGGTTTTATTCGCTAATGTACATATATATGTATGTGTATGTGTGCGTGGTCATAATCATAATATATTAAATCTTTCTTAATGTTATAAATTTATTTTCTTCAATAAAATGCTACTTGAAGTGTTTTTTAAATACTAAATGACTAAGTATTTTCGAAATTTAAAATTATACAAATTTTTTCTAAACTGTTAACCAAAGTATCATCGCGACGCAAAGTGATAAACAATGTATATACAATATCGACTTTGACTTGACTTAACTTCAAAAATAACACATCGAAGTGAAGTTGTATTTTCGTTTGACAATACGTCATGTACGTATTTTAACCTTCAGCTGCCTCGCGCGCTGCTGGCGTTCAAAACCAAATCAATTGTCAATTTTCGAAACATAGGCGTTGCCTGTAACGATCGTGACGCACTAGACCGGTCAAAAATTGACGAGATACGATATTAATGACAGATTAATGTATTTTTTTAATGAAAAAAAAATTATGAGAAAAAATTAACGGTGATTCTCTCGTGCTAGCATCTCGAAAGAGTTGGCTTTGTCTTAAACGGTCAAAGACAGTTCGCGAGCGATGGGTGGGAGACGGCAAACGCGTCGCGGATTCGCCAAAGACCGCGTACAGACCTTTCTACGCGTGAGTCACGTTTTAAAAGCTATTGGGATTGATAAGAAAATAGCCCCTATAGAAAGATATCACGCTGCCAATGCCAGCACGAATAAATTTGTCTGCCCCGCTGCAGACACGTTCGTTAAACTGCGCGTACCCCTGTCGTCGCGCTCGACTGAATAGATGGCTAAATAAAGTGCCTTGCAGTTGTCGTTTCGATAAAATGCCACTGCGAGCAAGTAACGTAGTTTTTGTTTGTATCGATCGTTTTTTTTCTCCGAAAATATAAAACATCACTCCTTAATTATTTTTATTTCAAAAAACCGTGTAAATTCGTCTTGTAACACAAAAAGAACTGAACATTTACTTTCACATTCTCCTTATTGGTTTAAAAATGTACAAATTACTCGCTCGTCAGATATATCGTTGCGACAAAATATTGAGATATCTTTCATGTTCAAGCACTTGTATGTATGTGCGTTTTTCTACAGTCGTAAAATGTTCGCGGGGACTTTAATTTGTTTCTATATTCCCGATGTTTCGCGTATTTATGTGTACGTACGATATATAAATAGTTACGACTCACGGACAATTTTCGCTTTTCTCTTTTTCTCTCTCTCTCTCTTTCTATGTATCTCTTCTTTGATTACTCGTATGCAGAATCTCTATCCTCCTCTCCCTGAAGGAAATATGCGATTGCTTCTGAATAAAACAGTTCTTCCGTTCATGCACGGGGAGATAATTCTCTTTATAAAGTCCCGAGTCACATGAACCGCCTCATTCTGTATATCCTTGACAACGAGAAGAGAGAGAGAGAGAGAGAGAGACCAGTTTAAAAGAGATAAAAGATCTTGGGGAAATGCATATTGTAATATGTTATTCGTAACAGCCGATTCAAAGACGCTTCACCTTCTTCGCAAATTTAAACTCAAACACACGTATACTTGTTTCTTTGCACGTTCGGTTGTTTCTTTTTTTTTTTTTTTTTTTACATACAAAAGGAAAACTAAGAAATACAAGGGTGTGTACGTAAACATATTATTTAGGCGGATAGTTTTACCGGATATCTTCAAACATTCTTATATATTTCTTATATAAACGCTTTCTCTCCTAACCGTCTTATATATATCTTCTTAGTTTTTAAGATTGGTTTAAAGACATTTATGTAAGAAATATGATATGAGGAAAAGAATGTGCGCGATGAAAGACAAGTGTTATGGAAACAGCTCAAAACGCTGGAGAAAAAAATTGACCTGAACGAGAAAGAGAAAGAGAAAAGAGAATGCATCACGCACTGGGGTCGCGCCGTGAATGGTGTCCGTTCAAAGTTTCCCATAACGCGATATTAAGACCTGATTAGCGTGATAAACTCGATGGGACAGATACAACAGCGTCTTTCATTAAATGCACTTCCACGAAAAACACGAGAGCTTTCATTTGCGTGAATTCTGAACAGGCCGGGAATTTATTGTACAACTGGTCAATTCGCGCACTGTCTATATTTACAGCAGATATACGGAGATTTATTTAAAGGAGGTATTTAATTCGCGCGTATTGTCCTCTGTACGTTAGCTGCATTATTATTATTAAGAGCAAAAGAGATTTATTATTATTTTTTTTAATATCTATTAGTCACACTTAATTATATCTTAATGTGATTTTTCCGGCTGTTAGAATCTTGAATTCTCGCTTCGATTGACTTAGATTGATTTATCAATAAAGCTCAGATATCTATGCATCCTGATAACGTACGTATGTGCTGTCCCATTTATTGTGAACGTTTAAATTGGTTCTACTGCTGTTGATGGCAACAACAAACGACTGAGAAAGAGTTACGTGATGCAGAAGGACGTGCATCCGGCGATGACAAAAAGAGATTCCTCTAATATCGTTTTGTTAAAGATCATTTCATGGTCATTGATGATTTTTTTACGTAATATCATTTTTTTTCTTTTTTTTTTTTTTATTGGAACCAAGTCACACAACGATCCACATATCTCATGTACGTACATATGTATAATCGTGTCTTCTTTTCGGTTCTAAACTGTTGTATACGCGCAACGCCGATTTCTGTGCGCACGCATTTACGTTGACATCCGCGTGCGTGCGAAGGATAGGGAGGTAGGAAGGGAATCGGGTAGAAAGTGTAGGAAATACGGGTGTGGTTCGATCAATACGTACATCCTATGGATCTATCGGTGCGTGCACGTTACATATTGTCGAGTTAAATCGCACAACCGCGCATTATTTGCGCATAACGACGTATAAATAATACCGTTGTTAATGAATTGAAAAATAGAGATCTCGTTGCAAGATTAAAATACAAGTTTTCATATTTAATCGGATGCAATTTATGAAAATCGGGTATTCTTTTTTTTTCTTTTTAATACAGATTTTTATGAATAAATTTTATCAATCGTTATTTACTTTACAAAATAACGCGCTGCAATTTTACCGAATAAACAACAAAGGAGTACATATAAGAGAGAGAGAGAGAGAGAGAGTATCGTATTCATTGCGCAAACGAACACGATAGTTTTGATAACACAAATCGAATCTTCGAGTACGCACAAGTAGCCGCTTTTGTTACACATATCCGCAAGCGTGTCACGGTGTGATTCACATTGCGTATGATGATGCAGGTAGCATCGAGAGCGCGTATACAAGCGGAGATGCCAACTCGCCTAATCACATTTCGACGAAGTTATCGTTTACACAACGAAGTGTTATGTATTTTCCGTCCTTGTTTTGATCAATAAATTTCCATCTGAATCATTCAAGTAACGCAAGCGACACTCAAATATATCAGCTGATCAACCTTTGATCCGCGGTGGTGGCGTTCAATCCTCATGTCTCTGTATCGCGCGCGAAGACAGTTGTTAAATTTTATTTCTCGACTGACGCATTTTGCAAATCGATTGGAACAGGATGCGCAGATTCGACGGATTCCCTTCGATTGATATTTAAACTAATTGAATTATATTTACTTGCGTCAAAGTGACTAAATACGATGCGCATCGCGTTTACATATAAAATTATCGACGCGAGAGATAATTCTCGCGATTACACGTTGAAATCAAATCGGATTATACCCTCTTGACAGGAATTATCAATGTTGTCGATAGCGCGGTAAATCATTGACGCACGAAACAGCTCATTTCGCGCGAGCGGTCACACAAAAGCGACACACGCGTTACAAACGTCATACGTGCTGCGGCCACACTTATGTGACTCACGAAACAATATGACAACGTTCGGGATCCGCAGCTGTTGTCTCCGCCGCGGTCTTAGTTGTCCGCCGTTTGGAATATGATTCATTTCATATAAATAATTAACAACGTAATTGTTTCGCCATTATTTCTATATTAAAATGAAATGGCAGCTCGTATAGAATATTCAACGTAAGAATAATAATAATAATAAGAAGTTTGTAAGTCGAGAAACTAATGCATGCACGCGTGTTTAAAAATACACGTATTGCACGGATAAATATGACGACAAATATAACTCGGTCTTTTTTGTAGCGCGCGGGAGTGATGAGAGCAGTTCGCAACTTGTATTCTCGCGTGCCTAAGTAGCTTTGTGCTTTAATCGCTCTCATTCTTTCTTTCTTTCTCTCTTTCTCTCGCACACACACGCACGCACGCACATACACAGAGAGCCTTACCGTTTGTACAATACTTTTCTCACCGTTACATCCGCCCGATTGCGAACGCCCGTCGGCGTCGTCAGCATCTATAGCATCGTAATCCGTCGCGGCTTACACGGCACATGTACATATGCCCGCCCGTCTCCGTTGAATTGTTTAAAGTGCAGCAGCCTTTTGTCGGAGACGATAAAAGCAACAAAGAGAGAACTCCCTATATCGGTATCCCTCCCGGGCTCCTCTCCGTTGAAAAACAATTGATAACTGCGTCGCTCCGCAGCGCCCGGGGTCATCTATCGCGCGTGTACATGCACAATAATTGCTTGCCGCCACAACATACTTTTCTGTTCAAGTGCGCTCGTATTTTTCCATTCTCTTCTCTCTTCTCTATCTCTCTCTCTCTCTCTCTTTTTTTCTCTGCTTCTCGAGTCACGAGCTTTAACCTTAGCTATGTCTGTTTTAAAGATGAACCGTCGCAATTACACCGTCTGCGTGTCGTTTTCTTCGGGAACAAATTCCTCTCGTTCAGCTGACGCGACTTTTCAGTTTTAGCTCCGTTTTTTTTTTTTTTTTTTTTTTTTTTTTTTTTAAACACATATTTATTTACTCGATCGTGCAACGTCATTACTTCTCGTCCAATGTATCATTCGATTGACATATCTCCATTGATCGGCATTGCTTTTTTTCACAACGCGATTATTTCGCAAACGAATTATTTATCTTCTTGTTTTTTGCCGCTGTGTACATTCGCGATTGTTTACGCGTTTCTCGAGTCTCTCGTTCCGTTCGCCTCTCTCTCTCTCTCCTGCTGAAGATAGATTTAGGTTAATGAAATCAGAGTCGGGATTATCGTGAATAATGAAACGCCGAGATGGAGGAGATATTAATGGCTGGTGCGATTTTGCTCGCGATTTTGCGAAGTAAATTGCACGACAACCAGGATCTTCCTATTCGCTATTTATAGTCCTTCATATTGCACATCCTATAAGCTTTCATGAGCTCGTGTATATGTATCAGTTCTATGCATTCCAAAGCGAGATCGCGGCTCATCTTTTTTCATGCTGCTATCACAAAGTTCATTTGTACGGAGCGTCGTCTATAGGTTTCGACGCGGGAGAACGAAATACGACGTGGAAATTTTGCGCTCCGTTTCGAGATAAGACGTTGCCGCCGCTAAAGCTGATATCGGTGTGACGTTCGTGCGCGCATAAATTGTCGTCGTGTGAATATATGTATATTTTGTATGTATGTTGTTGTGTTTGTACGCATATATCAAAACAAAATTTAAAAACAAAGGACGTACCAACGTTCGTAGACGAAAATATAAATAAATGTAGATAAAAAAAACGTGTTGCTTTTTAATGTTCGTATAAATATACGTTTTGAAAAAGAGTGACAAAGAGTGAGAAATCGCTCGATTTTTTCTCGCAGAATTTTAACTTTTTTTTTTTTTTTTTTTTTTTCCTTTTCGCTCGCTGAACGCATCGCTGATTCCCAGTCACGCGAGATTCGTACATTTGATTTCTCTTATAGCGCACAGTTATAGCTTTGCAGCAGGCGCCTTGATGTCTTCTCGGACGATCGATTGGTGTATATATAACACACACGAACAGAAAAGCTGTGGGTGATGGTAATAGTGGAAGCGTGCGGCTAAAGAGTTATGTCGGTTTTCCTACCCCCGAACGTTCCATAATACGAAGTGCATTTAGCCGGCAGAGTTTACCCTTTAACGATTAAATGTATATTACACGAATATACCTATGCTACATGCGCGAGTTTAGGACTTGGTATATTAAGGAAACAAAATGACTAACCAGCTTCCAACAGTTTCTGAGACATTTTTTTTTCTTTTTGTCGTTGCACAATGCCGATTAGTTTCAACTTTCTCATCTCGCACGGTCAATCGGAAACCGTGCAACGTGCGTGTCGGCTTCGTGCGGCTTTGTGTGTGACCCTCGGGGTGCGTTGCATGTCATCGTCAAGTCCGGTCATTCCATCCGTTTCAATTGCCCGTTTGCCAAGAATGGAGAAAATTATTCCCCTCAATTCGATGCAATTTAGAGGAATTAAGCGATCGCGGCCTGCAAAAGCCGCATTTCTTCGCTTCGCGTTCGTAAACTTCTTGTCCTTGCGTTTCTTTTCAGGACCTTCAATGAGAGCCAGAATCGTTTAACATGGTGGATTGCTCACCATGTTCCCACGGCGAAATTGTCAGATAGTAAAAAAAAAAAACACCTCTGGATATTAGGGGACTAGATTTTACACGGTTCATCCGAAGGCTTTCTCGTGTTCTGTTTTGTTTCAATAATTAGTTCAAACGCGCAACGTAATTGTGCGTGTGAGTGAAAAGAGGAAAGAGCGTTTAACTAAAGTATGACAAAAAATGTTAACGCGATATGATAATTAGCTGACAAGTGCTGCGCATTTCCGATGGCGCGTTCGCCAACCTTGGACAAAATTTCATCGAGTTCGTAGTGATTCACGTTGCCGGATACTTCATGAAATTACGTAGTATATCGTGCGAGAGTTGATAACAATACGCGCGACGTATTTTTGCGGGAAGACGCCAGTAAGTGCGACCGCAGTACAGCAGAACCGGTACACGGTCGACCGGTTGAAAGTAAACGATTTATCAGCTTTATAAAGATGATTCTCCAAGAGCTTTTAAAAACTCACGTCAGAGTTTTGGTGGTTCGCAGTTTCGTCTTGTATTCTCGTTCTTGTGCAATTAGTTTTCGTTTCCTTTAAAAAAAAAGTTATTGGCAAAAATAAAGAAGAAAAAGAAAAGAAATGAAAGAATAATTTTATCGTCAAACTATCCAATTTGCGATTGTTATTTCTAATTAGCATTGCATATACAATTATTATATCAAGTAATGTTAAATCTACTTATAATCTCTTTTGACTTAAGCTTGTAAAAGGTCACTGATACCGAATGATACGGCGACATGCAAAATCACCCTCTTCAAATCGATTCGGCTGCGATTTCCGCCGAAGCGCACGAATGCCGCGAACTTTTTTTGGTCTGGAAAGACGCGACAGTAAATATTTCCCGATGTCGATGAGTAACACAACTGCGACGCGCCACCCCAGCGTTGCGTGCGACGCCAGACATTGGTCTAGGCGTCGCGGCGCCTTCGCCTTCATATCCTCCTGTTAGTCGGCTCGCAGTAGGGACCGGCCGGAGGTATAACTACACATGTATTTATGCGAGCCGCGAGCGAGAACCATGTGCCATGAAACGCTTTTATTTCAGCTCCCTTCGACCGCGTCGAAGCACCACTTCGAACACGTGCGCGCGTTTTATATATACGCCGGGCACGATGTACACGTAAATCGTCAAAAAAATTTGTCTAATTCGGAAACTCTTCCAAGGAGCGCAGCTTGCGCTTCGACACGCAGCTTTTAAAATCTTCGTATTTCAAAAACTACAACTCTTGCGAATAAAAGCTGTCAGAAACCTTGGTTTTCCAAAAATTTTCCTCCCATGCTCAGTTTAATAATTAACATCGCACATTCTGTACATAGAGAGACAAATAAAAAACACATAATTATACATATTTTATCTCTCATATCCAACACACGTGTGTGATGTCTTCTATAAATTTAATGAAATAGTGTTGTTCATCAAAATAAAAGAAATTTTACAAACGGTGCAAAAATTTGTATACTTATAACAAAGCGTTTTCTTCTGTCTCTTGTAGCGGATTGAACTTCCAAGATTTGATGGCTAGACAAGGTGCAATCGATTCTCCACCGAAAACTCCGTTCATCATGGGTTCGGAATGCGCGGGTGATATCGAGCAAGTCGGTGAGGGAGTCGAGAACTTCAAAGTAAGTACGCGAAACTTTTAGTAAATATAAATTCACAAGACGAAAGAGGAAATATAAATTGCTAAATGGGTTTATATCAAGTGATCCGCGATAATGAGATGCAAAGATTATACACGAGATTATTTAAAAAAGATAAATTCAAATTTTGAGATACTATCGCACATACGCGTACATCCGTAGAGAAAAGTCAGAGCATTCGTAATAAAACGTCATTACGAATGAAGCAAAACGAGAATTTTTTTTTTGTTTTTTAACAGGTGGGCGATAGAGTAATCGCTCTTCCGGATCACAAAGCGTGGGCGGAGCTCGTTGCCGTGCCGGCAACATCCGTTTTCGCGTTACCGTCTGGAATGAGCTACCTCGACGCGGCCGCCATCACCATGAACTACACCGTGGCTTATATTCTACTGTTTGAAATGGCTCATCTCACGCCCGGCAAAAGCCTGCTGCTTCATAGCGCCGGCGGCGGTGTGGTAAGTTGGCGAATTTTTCTTTTGTATTCTTGTATTCCGTCGAAACCCGGCCGTGAAGAAATTGATCTCGGATAAACATGATAAACTGGAGTTTCTTACGTCCCTCTTTTCGACCATCTTGTGTATCACAAGAAATGTCGATGGAACGATACGCTTGTCGATGTATTACAATGCGTTGTATTTTTTTTTTTTTTTTTGCATTCCTCTCTTTAAATTTTTTAGTTTCAACATTAAAAATAACATTGTTATGTTCATGCGCAATTTATTGGAGGTTTTTATCATAACGATTTTATTCGTTTCGGTAGTAATGCGGATATTGGAATATGTTACGCGATATTAAATGCACGATATTATCTTATTTTTTCCACAAATTAGTTAATATTTATTGTGCACGCAGTTGTATTAAATTTCATGGCACAATATCGGCACAATAATGTGAATTTGAATTCTCAATGATTTATCATTAAGTTAATTTTGCGTATATATATACAATATATATTTATATTTTCGTAAAGCTCGTATGAGAAAAAAGGGATTTGGCTGTTGCAACACACAGATATGAAACAGTTTAAAGATGATTGCAGCCTGTACAGTACTTAAATATTTAAATACTCCTCTTCCTTCTTTCTCTCTCTCTCTCTTTCGTTATATAAAAATAAAATCCTTTGCGCAAAAGTTCTCTTTCCTCGATGAAATAAATTTCATTGTTTATCTACTCCTCCTTCTTTTGCTCCGGAAAAACCGATCAAAATCCTATCCATCACGCGGAAATGTTAAATATCGCACGGGGTACGGACACGCTGACATTTCTCGAATAAATGGACAGCGATTGAACAGTCGTTCACGAGATGAGGGTACTGGAGGAACTAGCAAATGTTAAAATTGCCAAGAAAAGATATCTTCGGTAGGTTTTTTTTGCAACCACGTGGAGTGATTTCTCTTTCAAGTGGTTCTCGCGAGAAAGAGCAGAAGCAGAGGAAGAAAAAGAAGAGAATACGACCGTCTAGATCAATACGACTCAACAGGTTACACCCGAAGCCAACTCTACTGGTGGCGAACACCACCACCACCACCACCACCTCCAGTCGTCAGTCGCTTTCCACCCGCGCGGTTGAGACGAAAAGCGAATCTACGGGGTTGATGCTATAGTGTGGGAATCACACGGGGTGTGAGGGTTGCTAGGCAACCTTTCGCTCTCATCGACCACCGTCATGGACCGCGCCCGTCTGAGACTATACCAACCATCGTCGCTACCGCCACTACCGTCACCATCCAGGCATATTACCACCACGTGGCGCAGGCTTCAAGTTCCGTTCACACCGCGCCCGATGCGTACTGCGTGCCACGTGTACACAGATACAAATACGCGATCAATAGACCCTGTGCCGCTATTTTATGAGACATGCTTTAATTATAATGTCAACTTTCGCGACAATTAAGACTCGAATTTTTCCTATAAATTTAATTAATATACACGTGTGTAACGAGACGGAATGTTTCGACCTTGACTTTGGTTCTCTTCATCGAAGATGAATATACTTTACGAATAAACTCTAAAGTAAAAATAAAAAGATGATAATACAAAAACATGAGATAAACGCATACATCACACAATCAAAAATAGATCATGAGAAGTCGATCGAAAATAACGTTTGCCGAAAATCAATTAAAATTGACCAGTTGTCTCGCGACCGTCAGAAATGTAAAAGCTCCTCTTTTGAAACATGAAGATCAGAAAAGACGGCGAGAGAAAAAGATATAACATAATCCGTCTGCAAGATTCAGTAAAAGAGAAAAAAAAAAGTTCTCCGACGTGATCAGAAAGTAGTATTTTTCATGAGCTGAGTGCTTTTCTCTTGTCGGGAGCTTTTCTGCTTTACGTGATCGGCTTAATGCGTGGGGAATTGCACACAAAAGTGTCCATTTTTCGCTGCGGTCGCATTTTTTCTTAGCCGCGCGGAACTCATTGTTGTCGCAGAGCATGAGTTATTATCCCTGCGTCGATCAACGGCATGAAATCTCGTTCTTAAACCACAGACGAGACAGATGAAAGTCGCAGGAATCGAGCAATGTTTGACTACCTATTTTTGACAATATAAAAATCAAGTGTTATTAACGCGCAATAAATGTTTATTTATATTTCTGCGCGTGTTTATTTCTTAAATACTAAATTTTCATATCTTTCCTTACGATAATACAATGTGTTACGGGTTGCTTGAGTTCTGAATCGTCTATTCCGTCTTTATTCCTCTCCCTCTTTCTACGCTCCTCTCTCTTATTTCTTCTCATCTCTCTTTTTTTTTTTTTTTTTTTTTTTTTTTTTTTTTTTTTTTTTTTTTTTTTTTTTTTTTTTAGAGAAATGGAAAGTAACGAGCGCGGTTCTCGGAAATAATGTATGCCGCTTCTGTGTTGAAAATCTCAAGCGGCAGCGCAGGTTTTTCTTAATCCTCGTCTTATCCCTTTCTCCTAAAGCGTGGCGTAACAAAACCCGTTCGTCCAACCACGAATTCAATGCGTAATTAACTCAGTAAAAAATAACGCGAAAAGAAAAAATAAGAGGAAACGCAGCTATCGAACGTATGATCTTTTTAGCTTAACAGAGCATCAATTGCAAACACAAAGTGACGTCATTGTACTTTGTGGTTTTTTTTTTCATGTAATAACTATCGATTATTTACTGTTAAATGTGTATCTGATACGTCGATTGTATCAATAAGAAGGATTATTTATGCTCGAAATTCAGGGTCAAGCGGTGGTTCAGCTCGCGAAAACTGTCAAAGATGTGACCATCTTCGGCGTTTGCAGCAAATCCAAACATGAGGCATTAAAAAACGCCGGAACTATCGATTACCTTCTGGAACGAGGAACGGATTATAGCAATGAAGTCAGAAAGTACGTAAGCAATAATCGCGCTTGATTAAATTCTTTTGCCTGTGGCTTCTTATAAGATATCTTCATCATTTTAAAAAGTAAAATTATTTTTATTATAAAAAACCTGAAAAGAGTTCTTTAGTTTTGGTAAGCACTGTTTCCTAATTGCTTAGAATTGTCCCGGAAGGCGTGGACATCGTCTTAGATTGTTTATGTGGCGAAGAGTGTAACAAAGGCTACGCCCTCTTGAAACCAATGGGCAAGTACATTCTTTATGGATCCAGCAATGTCGTCACCGGAGAAACCAAGAGTTTCTTCTCTGCGGCACGAGCAGTACGTAATTCGATGTTAAATATCATTTCCAAATACATATCGTCAAAATTCAATTAAAAAATATTGTGCATATAACAAAAATGTTTATATATTTTTATAACACCAATATTTTAGTCGATATTTTTTTTGATTTCTTAAAAACATATTTTCAAAAGTTTTTTTTTTGTTCTTAGTCAAATTACATTCTTACCACAAAATAACAAAACCAAAAAATCGCAAGCAAATGTTTTACTCTTTGTTTAGTGGTGGCAGGTTGATAAAGTGTCGCCCATTAAGCTGTTTGACGAGAACAAAACGTTATCGGGATTCAATCTACGCCATTTGATGTATCAACACGGCAGTCACGAATTCGTGCGACGAGCGGTGAATCAAGTGTACACATTGTGGAACGAGGGCAAAATCAAGCCGGTGGTGGACTCGACATGGGCGCTGGAAGATGTACCCGAAGCTATGCAAAAAATGCACGATCGCAAGAACATCGGTAAGATCGTGTTGGATCCGAGTCTGGAGCCGAAGCCTAAACCAGCCACGCCGGCTAAGGGCAAAGCGAAAGACAAGAAAACTGCGAATCAAGAGGAGAAAAAGGCGTCTAGCGTAGAATCGGAGGAAGGGGAGAAGAAAAAGGAGCCCGAATTGACAAACGGCACTTCAGAAGACAAGTCTGATAGCGGTAAGTATAAATGAGATTTAGCGAACTTTCAGAAAACGCAATTGCACTATTGATCATTTTACTACGTGCGATCTCTTGCAAATTAAAATAAGGAATCACACGTCTAAAAATTCGCTCGTATTTCTTGTGTTTCAGATTCGAAAGAAAAGGAATCTAGCTGAATTAATGGTAGTAATTAAATATCTGAAACAAAAAATCGCTAATCATAAACATAAAAAAAAACAAAAAAAAATTGGATATCAGGAGAGTACTATTGCTGAGAGATCCCATTGCTATTGTCCAAGAGAACGAAATATATCGAATTCGAATACTTGAATAATTCATGAGCGGTATCGCAAAACTTAAACATGCGGGCAATCTACATAACGCGAGAGGGAAACCACAGTTCATATCACACGACCGATTAAATAATAGCGAGGTGGAGAAATCGAGTGATTACCTGTGAGATATGTATGTTACTTTTAATAACGAATATAACACGTTATATACGTTTTTGATTCAGCGATCGATCGTTTGCACAGTAAAATATGCGCATTAATAATTTTTTTTAACGTCCAAACGGACGTCCTTTTCTTCACCATTTGTCATCCGTTACGTGTCGTGTATTCTTCTTACACATTTGCGTTGAGATTGATAGTTTTTATGCGAGAATTCGAATGAGAGATAATCATCCATATTATATACTAAGGACGAGAGAGAGAGAGACACCCAAACCCACAATATACAAGTAACAATCTCAATGCGGTCCACAATAGTGTACGAAATATAAAAACAATGTATGCTCATATTTTCACATAAACCAACAGATTAATTTTGCGAGTAGATAAGTGAACAACTGTTGAATGTCAGAAGATCACTAGATATAGCTTGGCTTTTTTTTTTCAATTATTGTTATCGCATTTTAAAAAATAAGCATGACAATGTTTCAGTACTTATGAGACAAACGAATTTTAAAAGAACAAAAGAAAAAAAAGACAAAAAAGAAGAAGCAGAAAACAGTTTAATAACGGTTTGTCATCTAATATCGCTTTACTTAATTATGTCTGTTTGTGTCAAATACTGTTTACTGCTACTATACGCGCGTTCGATATATACTACATATACATATATTACGCATTTTCTTATACACACTAATATAATATATTACCTCTATTTGTATGAGATATAAAATAACCATATTTTGCACTCTAAAAGCCAAGTTTTCTCCGGAAAAAAGCCAAGTAGAGTTACATTACTTTCGTAAATATAAATTTTATGTGTCGAAGATATTTTTACACCATCTCTTTATTATTCATCGTGATACTTTTGTCACGATAAGATACAGCCTTTTACATTTTATAACAATAAGCGTGAAAGTTAAGAGTAATATTTAGTACACATATTTACACGGGGAACATTTTGCTGAAATTTACACAATTTTTATGCTATTTTTCTTATATACATCGTAATTTTATATAAGATTAATTATTGACTTCGGAAATTTTTTCTACGCAAAAATTCGAAAGTGGGAGAAAGTGAAATATTTAAAGCATTCAAGCGAAATTTATTGCGGGTGTTATTCTAAATTTAGAATTTTGTCTCTTGCATCATATCATATGTATTACTTTTTATAATAATGTATCAACACGAGACGCTTTCTAAATATTTTAATATTTTGCCTAAGTTGCGAGATCTAATATATATATATATACATATATATGTACACATACGCGTACATACATATAATATAAAATTATATGTATAAATATATATTTATACATATAATATGAATATATGTGCGTGTGTGTATATATAAATAACGCCAAAATATTTAATAAATGCATTTGTTAATGTTTACCACATGCTAAGATTTTTGGATAAACAATGAGAGATTTTATATCTAATCTGAATATATATTATATATAAAAGAATTACTGAATATATAACACACGCGAACTATAATTAATCGAAAATTCTAATTAGACTGACTAATTATGGCTTGGAATTATAATAAGCCTAGTAGAATTATATTACTTAACACAGAAGAGTTCTGAAGAGAATTATCTTAGCGAATGTTGCCTTATTATTATTTCTGAAAATTTAGGATCAGTTTTAATAAAACAAAAAAAAAAAAAAAAAAGGCCAGAAAGTATGACCAGCAAGTACGGAGAATATATATCATATTTTTTTACGTGAGGTTAACAGATGTTACAGGTTTTTTTAGGTGCAAACTTTCTTTTTTTATACTCTAATAGTCGTTATAGTTGTTTATAGTAACTGCAATTACTGTAAGCTATAATTTCAAAGTAATAGAATCATGCAAAAATTGCTCTCTTTCTCTATATATATGTACACATCTCGATTGTGTTACAAATCTGTATTTGCTGGGCATACTTGTACAAGAGATATGTTTTATTGTTTTTTGTTCACAAAATATAATATGTACGAACCAATAATGCGCTTTAAATGTTTCGAGTGACATCGATATTATTTAGATACAACTTTATAAACATACTTGTGAGATAACATTGCATCGACAAGTGCATACGATTAGTTTTAAAGATGAAATATGCGAGGTCTCATACTTTTATTGTCATAAACTCACTTATGTTTTATGTTGCGCTTAATAAATATACCGAATGTGCGTGACTGCGATCTCTTTTTCTCAAACTTTTGTATTCTTTAATATTATCTTCCCGACTGTGTCATATTGTCGATTATATTATTTATATTTACATAACAGCGAAGAACGCGTTATAATTATTAATGGCGATCTGTTGTTGAAAAAAAATTCATGACAATTATATGAGCGAAAGAAAAAGATCTCAATCAGATTTTTGAGGGAATGAGAAATAGAAGAAATAAGAGATTTCTCTCGAGGATAGATCCTCGACGAAACGCAGCTCGCTTGTAAGAAGCCCGCTGACGCAGATCAAAATATGCATATCTCTGGAACGTTGGAACAATTTTGATGTAGTCAACTTCGTTAGAATTTGATACCAGCTTCTGTATACTAATATCAATATATATATACTTACATATATATATATACCACAAATTATTATGCGAAATGAAAAAAAGATAGACTGAGAAAAGTCTGTATGTATCGATATCCTGCGGGCGCGAATCCCAATATTACAAAAGCGTTAACAACTTAACTGCCGTATCGAATCTCTCGGTCCAAAAGTACATAATGCTATCTTACTTATCGAGAAAACTTATCACTTTGAAAAGATAAAAAAAAAAACACAAAAATGTGTGAAAAAAAAACGAAAAACATGATAAATGTGTTGCATATTTTGAGACATCTTTTTTAAACATATATAACGAAACACACTCGACACACAAAATAATCGTATCGTACACGACACACAAATATCACACAAATACGATGACATACATCATACTGTATATTTTATTGTAAGGCTTTAAATGTTTCATCAAATAACTCTATTCTATTATATAATATAATCTATATATTTGTATCGAAATCGTTTTTCTTCTGCCCTGAATGTTTTGTTTAGGTCCGAAGCACACAAATGTTTCAAAACAAGAGTTCAGTTGCTTGTAAATTATAAACAGTCGTGCTTCAAATGCAAGTACACGATTTTACTGCAGATACTAGTATATTCTCACTTGTGATTTCTATTTTTGCCGAGAAAAACAAGAGACTTTTAGCTGCTTTTGACAATGAAAAACCGAGAGAACAAAAACTTATCACTATTTTCGATTATTAATGCGAGTCTTACGGGAAATTTTATCTAAAATAAACCCAAGCGAGTGAAAAAGGAATCTTCCCTTTGTAGTCGTAGTCAAGAAGTGCATCTTATAAATGCAAAACGCTATTAATGTCACTTTTAGAAAAAAAATGTTTCAAATTTAGGGAAAAGGAAAAGCGGTAAAATCTGCGAATAATAATAATGCTCCTAACTTTGTGTATAGTTATTGTAATCGCGAACTCTTTGCAGACATTTTGTTAAATTTGTATGTTTACTGCGTCACACGTTCTTTTTGATTCGCGTTAAATATTTTCATCTTGAATTGCTTGAATTGCCTTCACACACAGAGCAAATCTAAAGAATCAAATTAAACAATATAAGACAATCTTCGTGCAAAAAAAAAAAAAAAAAAAATTATGTACGCTATCTGTATAAACAAATGTTCGATAATAAATAAACTAGAAAAATTGGCTCAGTCCTAGAAATACATAAGACCAAACAGGCCAATACATAAATAGAATGAAATAGAAGCTGATACATGCAATTTGTACACAAAACACCGTGATATAAGACTACGTATAATAAATGTATGTTGAAAGCCCCAGATAAGGGTTGAAACATTCCATTTTCTCTGTAACAGTTTACATTAAAAAACAAAAAAAAGAAACGAGAAAACTTTAGGCTCTGCAATGTAAAATTAAAATAAATATTTATTCACACATATTTATTTTAATTCTACATAACATTATATTTTATAACATATTATATTTTAGCCTGTTTATTCTTGTTTAAAAGTTCGATAAGAGTTAACGATCCAAATGTACGTGAGGGAGATTATCTGCAGTTGTGATGTAAAAAAACAAAGTACAGAGGAATTCGTTTCCGAACTCCAGCGACTAATTTATCGCCGTTCGAAGCATAGTTTCGCGAAAGATTTATCTCAAGGCTATAACCGATAACCATTCCGTTGATAGAGCGAGAGAACGAGAGAGGGAGAAGGAGAGAAAGAGAGCGTGTGTGAGTGTGAGTGAGAAAGAGAGAGGAGAGAGGAGAGAGGGAGGAGAAAAATTAAGCACGCGCGCGCGTTTTATTTAAACGAACCAGCACCGATAAGACAAGAATCTACAATCTTGCGAATGTAATGAAGTGTTTTATGATTGTGTAAAATTTTGTCAAGAGATCCGAGTGTAAGCAGTGCGCTTTTTTTTCGACTATGAAACTTTCTCTTGGATTATAGTTTCGTCGAAGAATCTAACGACTAAAAGGAAAGAAAATTTTTGCCCGTTCCCCGTTATAAGCTTGATATATATATGTAGATTGTATTTTTGGCTTATATTGTAAGACTGACTATGTTGCTATATTAAAGATTGCTTCAAAACCAGGGCGACGAAACTTAATTTATCTTCTTCTTATGTTTATATCCAAAAAACGATCCATAATTCTCACCCTTCCTGAGAAATATTAGAAATATGTAATATTTTATGATGGTATGAACGTCGATTAAAGACTAGTAGTTTCCTCCTCTAAAAAGAATTAAGAATTCTGAAATTGCGTTATATGGTATCTGAAACGTTTTTATTGTGTGTTAATTGTATAAAGATTACAAAATTAAAAATTGTATATTTATAATAAATGTCAATTTTGTTAATATCTAAACAAGTCGCATTATAGATCGACTTGTATTATTAATCGTATTAAAAAAAGCACACAAGTTTCATGGACGGTATCTCGACACGTTGCGTATATGTACACGAATGCATTTTAAGGATTCAGTATATTACCAATAAGTTCTATTATATAGCGCGTAACAAAGAATTTTAAAAATAAAGGCTCGTTATTCGGATTGCGATAATGACGTTCAAAGTTCAAGACAGATCCTTAAAGCAACCGTGACAATTACGCACTAAATGATTACATTAACAACTATGATATATAAAATAAAACTTAAACAACTAAAACGTCTTCTACGTATGCATAAACTTGTAAATCATTACACATATGTATTACATGATCTCTATATAATCAAAATAGATCTTTGACATTGAAGAATTCTTATAATATATCATTTTTCGTTTATAACAGATATATTTCTATTTATATATTTATACATATAAACGTACATACTTTGAAATATTAATTGTAAGGGTAAACTTGTTTTATGCGCACAAATATACATGTGTATAAAAACAGGACGGCATCATTATCTTACTCGATTTTGAATCGAGTTAGAATATTTGTTTTTTCTATTGGTTGTTCGGGAATATCTTTAGAACCTTCAAAATTTTGTTCCATTTCCTCTCGCAATCATTCATGAAGTCTCGATGTTTTCGCCGACAGATGTAATGAAAGGAAAGCACGAATTGAAGTCACCGTGTCGCAAATTGTAAAATAAAAAAAACGGGACTCAATATTTCCAAATGGAAGAGATCAGATAATTTTTATTACTTTTTTAAATTAAATTTAGCCACTTAAAAATAACAAAGTTAAAAAATTAATGAAGAATCTTCAGGCTTAGAAGTTTTTCTAAACTACGAAATAATACTAAATATACGGTCATACGAACCGTTCGCGGATGTTGTGCGGAAATAAGCATGTATATATATATATATGCGTGCATATACATATATCTGTTCACATTTCAATTTAACACGTGAGTTTTTTGAATTGAAATTTCAATTCTTAAATTTATATAGGATGCTAGATTTGTATCTCATGAGAGACCCCGAATACTCTTCTAACTAAGTTAAAGTTAAAAAAATTACGTTTTGCTTTAAAAACTATAAGTTGAATATTAAATAAATTTACATTAACATTTTATAATTGTCTCTCCCATCTGTCTGCAGAAACATCGAGACTCGATTGAACATGAAAGAATCTGAACAAACGGAAATGGAAGTCGGGTTACAGATTTTTACTCTTATACTCTACTATTTACACAATTTTGCTGATCATTTATGTTTTGTATGTATATATCTCTTTAAAAAATCTTTTTATACTGAAAAAAATTCAAATAATACAATAGAACAGAAAGTGTGTTCTAATAAAATCACGAATATTATAATAAACAATATAAGTGTTATCGCAGGTAACTTCATTACGAAAAACCCGGATAAAACGGACGGAATTTAAGATAGTAAAACCTTCATTAAAAAAGAGAAGATTAAACAAATAAGAAGCAATAGTTAAATATGAAAATAATATCTAATATATACTCATTTCTATGCATGTACTCTTTTAATAATCTTTATGAACACTTTTTTCTCTTGTAATTGTTTTGGTGATGATGGTTAATAGTACGACTGACGGAGCTCGCGTCGGCTACTATTACACTGATTTGTACTTGAGATGCTTTGCCTCCGAGAGTACAAATGCCCTCTAATTATGAATAGAAAAACAGAAAAAATTGCATGTGTTCTAAAATATAAAATTTGAATAAACAGAACAAATTATATATATATATCTATACACATATATGTGAGATATATATATATATAATCATAAAAATGTGAAAGATTTTGTCAAAGACGAAAAATAATTGCTTTTGATCACACAACCTTATATATCGTAATAAGTTTTGTGTGCGTTTTTTAGTCCAACCTAAATTAACATGTCTTTCTTCTATTATACAACAGTCTTCGCGGGCAGATAAGAAAGTATTAACTGTTCTTACGCATCATTGTACACACACACCCATAAACACATACACGCACACGATGTAGCCATAATTTTTAAAAATATCGTCTGTGTGTGATAACATGAAAATTTATACTAAAAAAATATATTAAAAAAGTTTATAAACAAGTGTAAATTATAAGATATAACACTCTACTCTGAATTATATGTAGTAATCGTGTACATAGCAAAGTAGATGTTGTCAGCTCGAGTGTTACACTGGACAAAACCATTAAAAATTATTAAAAATATTTGTTCTTACTTTGAAAATAAATCGGAACTCGTAAGTTATTTCATTCGCAATGGAACTATTCTACGCAATGTGTTTTATGTGCATGACTTTGTTCATACACACATATAAAGTATTTATTTATAATATTGATTTGAATTCTCAGATCTTAAAAAAATGAGATTCACGAACATATAGCGTTTTGATTATCGTTCGCGTGTTTGTGCTTTACCAGCAAAAGGCCATTTGTTAAAAAAATGATAAAAAAAAACTTGAATATTTGTTTGCTATTCACATTATCGCTAGCCGTCGCTAATTTGCTGCGTTCGGAAATACCTCGTTATCGTAACGACCACCGACATGATAAGCACAAAACCTACCGGTGTGGTTAAAAGCGCAGCTGTATTGTAAATAGGGCAGTAAGGACATTGTGAACTGCCGCAAACTTCGCATATGTTTAGAGTATATGTAGGCAGTGCGTCAAATATAGTTTCGTTGAAACGTTCTGGAAACACGTAAATACCAAATGATAAGTCTCAATCACACAAGCGGTTAAAAAAGACATATATAAGATAATACGGTAATACGATTTGTACGTACCTGGCGCATAGTAATCGTAAACACGAATGGGAAGATATCGTGACATATTTGCGACCGGATACCAGCGTTCTACCGTGAAATTCACGCATGTCTCCTCGCTGTCTAAATAATCAAAGTAGAAGAGCACTTTCTTCTCGAGAAAACGCGCTCTCTGAAGATTTCTCACTCGCTTCGACAAAATGTATCTGTCCAGAACCTGTTGCTGTATTATGTATCCGGTCGGTATCGTTACATCTAACACAGCCATACCAGAACGCGTTGATTCGTCGATATTCGTCCACCTGTGCGAAACGCAACTCATGATATTTACAAATACAAAACACACAATGACACGATATTAACGTTACAACGATCTCTTACCTTTGACAACTAAGATACGAGATGTGAGACTGATTTCTTCCATGGAAATTTGCTCTGGTGACCAAATCGAAGGCTTTAATTGGTGGTTCCGTCTGGAATCTCTTTATATCTACATTGTATTGCACGTGCATCTGCAATATCGCGTATCCCGAACCTTTTGCGTCCACTTTTACAGTTCCCCATGCTTCTGGTATCTGAAAAAAAAAATTTTTTTACGTTGTATATAATTTTAATATCGTTGTAGTTGTTTTTTTCGCAAAATGTAAATATCTCGAAATATGCACCTCAATGGTCTGAAGCCTTGCCCAATTGTTATTGTTTAAGAACAACGTTTTTGTCTGTCCCGGTAAAGCGGTAGCGTCCACAGTTATCGTGAGTGAACTGACGTCTCTGAATCTTGTTTTGTCGCTGTAAGCTGCTAGCGCCTTCATTGCCCAAACGGTGTCCTGAGTAGAGGCCCATCCACCATCCGTCAATCTTTGCGCGTTCAACCACTTTACCATGCGTTCGAGTTTGGTTTTTTCCTGTCGAATAACATGCACGAGTAGCGCGTACGCGGTTGTCTCTATGTTTTCCGAATCGTACTTGTAGGGTAAGCGCGGTAGCAGAAAAGGTCTCTGATTCTCGTACTTTTGCGGAGGAGGTGGCACAGACTCTCTGCCCCAGTATACAAATTCGCCCTCTTCTCTCATGTGTGTCGTCAGAATGGTAAAGGCATACTCGGAACTCGAGGATTGTGCTAACAACAGCGCGTAAGTTACTATCGCTATTTCATAAGGCTTGCCATGTAATTCTAACAGTTTCAGGTTTCTCTCCAGCCATCTGACTGCGTTGAGCATGGCCAGAGCCACTTGAGAACCCAGGCCACCGGCCTGAGTGAGATCCTTTACGCCGTCCAGCGTGATAAGCACGTGAGCGGTGAGAGTAATGTTTCGATGGATGATTTCGTCGTTTTCGTAGTTCACGGAGCTGTTCATTTTCCGATCCGGCAGCCAAGTCACTTCGTAGAACGAGCCTTCCGGCGTCTGGTGTTTCAATATCCAGGAGACTGCCTGCGTAATCACTCCAGAATCGATGTACAGATAACTTTCCCACTCGTAGAAACTGGCCTCCCGGAGAATCCGTGCGCAAAACGCTGTCAGCCAGACGCTCGGCATTGACTGGTTCCAATCGGCACGGAAGAAACTGAAAGATCCGTCCAGATTCATGAACGATAGTTGTCGTTGATAAGCAATGTTCATGTAGTAGAAGCTCTCCTTCTCTTGCGTACGATTACGTTGATTGATCTGACGCATGAACAAAGTAGTGTACATATTGGCGGCAAAGCTGAACATATTTTGCTCAGCACAATCCATTGGCAGATTCATGAGGCTCGTCGCGTTCACCGGCATCGTCGGGAAGATCGGCCCAATCACGTCACCGACTACGCTGATCGTTGCCTTGTTAGATCCAAACACATAGTAACGGTTCTCGTCGTAAGGTATAATCGGTGTCTCGGTGATGTTTACGTGCATATATTGGAAGTAATAAGCGCGATTACTGAGATCCAGTAGAATAGATTGGTGCCGATATTGCGGAACCCCGTCGGCTTCAACATGCAGAGTGCGAGTCACCGAATCCCTGCCAATTAGTGTCGTTGCGTAAACGTGAACTTTGATGTCACCGAGTCTAACTGGCACAATAGGCAGATAAACGATGCTAGCATCCTGAGCAGGTATCCAGATGAAGAACTGATGCTCGCCGAAAGATGTACGCGGCTTATACGACTGTACGATACCTTTGTCCTCAACATGAACAAACTTATAGTCTTTGGAATCAGCCAATACTACTGTCGCTTCGATGTTAAAACGCATATAATTAAAAACGGACACGCGAATACCAATCTGTTCACCCTGTTTACTGTTAGACGGCATCTCCACATTTATGTAAAACGGCAAAATTCCGGTATATTCCAATGCCCTTGGCAACATACCGAAACCGATGCTGGGCGATATACTAAATGCAGTGATCATCCAGTGAACCGGTCTTCGCGGTACATTCACATTAAAAATCTGTCGTCCATGTGGACCGATGTTGATGTCTTTCCACAGCCAAACATTCTCGTAATGCCTTTGAATTCGGTTAAAGCGCCACTTGCGGAATTCTGCTAAATCGGTGGCGTTTCCTTCGACGCATCGCGTTTCGTCCGTGCCGTCCTCGCAGTCGAACACACCGTCGCATCTTTTCTCCAGCCTGTAACAACGACCGGATAAACACTCGCCGAATCCTTGAGTAATGTTGCAGAAATCAGGTCGTCGGTGTATCGCGACATCCGTAAAAACGACCAGTCCGATATACTCAAACGTGCGATTGGCGTCGATGCCGAAGGTGGACGACGGGAAGTACACGATTTCGTCCGGATCACCGGCGTGGTATTGCCAGATGTGAAAGTTAGAACCGTTGGTTTGTTCACCAAAGTGAGTCATTTTCGTAATTACATTCGCGTACGACAGCTCGTTGCCCGCTTGCATAGTATAAAATGAACGATCGATGCCTGAAAGCGCGACGTAGGCCCCAGGCTCACCGTAAATAGCCACTTCGACTTGCTCACCCGTTCTCGCCTTTTTGTTGTTGATGAACACAGTAAAATTATTACGAGAAATGCCGTTCACCGGGAATGTCATCGAGTCCACCACGACCTCGCCGTAACGACCAATGTTATAGACTGCCACTGTTGCAACCGGAGCCATCTCAGGACTTAGAGGAATCGCAAAAGTTTTTATATTGTGTTGCATATTCTCTTCTCCAGTCAGAAGTATTGTACCTTTGGACATTATAATGTAATTAAAGATTTCAATGTAGTAGTTAGTTTGCACGTGAAACACCATGTATTCGCCAACTTTCGGCTTATCGGTGGACGTTGATATCTTTATGTGCCTCATATTCGGAGACTCGTGAGCGAGCAGCAACAATTCGGTTTGCGTCCTGAAACCCTCGCCGTCAGTGAAGTGCGCATAGATTCTCATTGAAGTGATGTCGTTCAGAACCTGACTGGCGTGATTGGCATCGCGCTCCAATCCAAGCTCTTTCCTCAAGTCCATTTTTATGAACCACACACCTTCCTGTTCCGGTAATGCTTTTGGATATCGGGTGTCGATATTGCGACGTCCGCTTCGCATTTCAACATCCGCACGGATCTCCATTACCGAGTTTCTCAGTTGCGAGAGTCGTAATGGTGAATTGTCGTGGAAGGACGCGACCAGGTTCAGTGTGAATGGCATCGCCGGTTTGAAGACCTGCGGACTGCCGCCGAGAAAACGAATCTTCGTGGTGGAATTGAATATTCTCGACGTAGAGTAGCCGACAACCACCTCGTCCAAAAATCTTTCGCCCACTGTCGCAACCACAGTAACCTCCATTCCATCGATGGACGACAACGACGGAACAAAACCCATCAATTCGTTCATGGGATATTGGAAATGATATGTTCCGTTAAAAAATCTAAGCACTGGTATTTTCTCTTCGTACCAGTCAAGTACTCTAAACCATGATGGATAATATTCATTGAAGTTAAAATATCTTTCAACCGGATCAATTTCCAAGGATGGATTCTGTGTTCTCCCTAACGGCTTGAAACTAGCTTTCAAGGTTAAGTTGCCTTTCACTGGTGCGCCAGAGGTGTAATTCGCTTGAACAATTCCATAGATAAAAGGATCATTGTCAAAGAAAAATGCTGGCATTGTAACATTGACCTCAAAACGCGTTTGATAATACTCTTCCACCAGAAATTTTTTCTCTTCCACTTGATTCTGTGCTATTACTTGCACAATCCATTCTCCAAAGATCGGCTGATCAGACAATTGATATGACAGTGATACTGTACCAAGATTGCTTTGCTTGCTGAGCCATCTTCTCATAATTCTTCTGTACGGATCCAACATAAATATATCCACAGGATTGTTGTATGTCTTCAATCCTGTGTCTATTGGTATTGTTCTAAATCGTACCGTTTCACCTTGCATGTACATAGGTTTGTCCAATTGTATGAAAATGGTCATGGAACGTTGTGAAAATGTCAATTTGGTTTCATTCAGAAAAGCTTGGCCACCTCTCAGACTATTGTACATTCCCTCTACACGTAGTTTATATTCACCACTTACAGAAGTAGGTGGCACACGTAGTTTTAAAGTTTCTGGTATGCCCTCTTTCACCTCTTCATAAGCTGCTGCAATTTCTACGCCATTGCGTTGAATAGATGAACGCACTATCATAGGTAATGGGCTGTCAAGAATGTTTACAGCAACTTGATAAATCTGGCCTGGCCTAACCATACGAGATACAACTATAAAGTATGTGCTGCAAAAATAGATTAAAATTAAAAACTATTAAGTTTAAAATTTTACTCATATAATATGTCATACCACTTATATAGTTACATATTTTGTTTTAATATTGCAATACATTTTGATACTACTTACGCATCTTTAATTATAACATTATCAGTTTGACTTCGGAATCCAAAGCCTGCATTTTGATCACGGTCTTCATAACGATTCCATGGAAGTCTCGAAGTGGATTCTGTAACATCTTGGGTGAATTGGCTATTTGCAAAAGCCAAAAATAACAAGAGAACCAGAACAGCCATTTTTTTTCTAAAAAAAAAAAAAACAATGTATATATATTAATATATCCATTGTATTTTTATATTATAATGAATAATTTACTTCAAAAGATTGTCTTGAAGGAACTACACACGCGCGAATACACACAAATTCGAAGTAGGCATTTTCAAAATTGAAACAGAACGCACAAACATATATATCATATTCCATAAAAAAATTACAAGCTTTACACTCACTTAACACTAAAAAATTAAATAAATTATTCACGTAATTAGCTAGTCTTGTTTATTAAAAACGAAGTTGTTCTCGTGGGGTTAAGTATAGCGTTAACGGTCAACGCCCAAATATGCATTCTTGAAATCGTGTGTCAGCACTCACCTAAAGACTTTTAATTGAGTCCAGTGTCACTTGTAATTATAAATACTGCATGCTTAAAACCTAAGCGCATTCGTCTGCACTTATAAGCAAAAAAATAACGAAATAAAAGCGAAGAACACGTTAGTCGTCATCCGCTTACGAATCAACGAGCAAAAAGAACCGAAAAGACCAACCCAAAACCACAGAGAAAAGAACAGAACCATGGTGTAAAAAGAAAGGTGTCCCATTCCGACGGATGCGCAGTAGACTTTGAGCTCATTTGCAACATACACATACACCATGGACATCACCTTTTCTTTTTACACCATGAACAGAACGGAGGGAGTGTAAACTTTGATGAGAGAGGTATACGCAGGTGTCTGTCAGATAAAAGGGCGCGGTAGTGTGCGAACACGAATATTAGTTTTAAAGCGTTTGTAACGCTACATTGACTGCATGTAGCAGTGAAATATCGGTCTAAAGAGTCGTTAGTGTGTATACACATAAACATTGGCTTCGGATTGGCTTGTAGAATCATCTATGACGTTATGACCAATTAGAAATTGAACTCAAATTCGATATACACAGCATGATTTTCAAATACTTCCACCATGCGCTCGACGCTCATTTTAACGTTAAAATAATTTTCACGCGATCAAAATTGACGCTGGATTGTCGCACATGACCACGTGCAACGCTGAAACGAGCGTCCCATGAATTCGCATTTTTACAGCATGCTGTAGCAATGAAAGAGATGCGCACAGCACAGCAGTGGATACTTGTGCGCATTCCCTCCACCGCTGTAAGCGTCTCAAAACTGTGAAAACTTCCATTTTCGCATCAAATCAACAAAACTCACCTAACCTGTGTTACTTTGCACATGCAGTGGAGAAACAGCTCAGAAATATAAAAAACAAAGTTGTTACATTCTGCGTTACATTGATATTTTTTTGTACATAACGAAGTACTGTCTTATATTCATATATCAAGAAATTAATATTGAACCACATATTGCAAATGGAGGAGCCACCAAAAAAAAAATCTCGAAGTGCAGATTCTGTCGAAGTAGAGAATGACACAAAACAAAA
Source organism: Pseudomyrmex pallidus (assembly GCA_014825455.1). Lineage (NCBI taxonomy): Eukaryota > Metazoa > Arthropoda > Insecta > Hymenoptera > Formicidae > Pseudomyrmex > Pseudomyrmex pallidus. The sequence continues at coordinate 114,021 of QVNV01027068.1, forward strand.
TTGCAAAATTATTTTGCAATTGGATTCAACTCCACACTTAAATTACGATACTTTAAGAATGATCTTTCAGTATTTAAAAGCCAAGGATCTAGCAAATGCAGCAAAAGTTAGCAGGTAATATTTAAAAAAGAATTTGCATCTAAATTGTATATTGAATATATTCAGTACTAGGGAAGACATGTATATTTTTTGTCATATGTCATAAAAAACAAATAACTAGTATAAATTAAATTCATAAGTTTTATTATATAATAAACTGCTGTGTTATGTCAGATATCTGCTGAAAGTGAATGAATATAGAATAGAATCTTGCGTCTATGAATAAATAGACAATTGTACACTTTTTGTTGCAAACTAAACTTTTTAAATATAATTATTACAATCCAAAGCATAGCACACACACACCGAGTGTGACACTTTACATTAAAATTTTTTTGTTTTTACAGAATTTGGTTAGAAGCTGCAAATAACGAGAAACGAACAAGAGGTCCTGAATATACTATTCGTAGTTTTACTAGAGGTTTAATAGAAGAATATCTGGAACCTGCATGGATTGAACCATCTGTAGGATTCTATTTTATAACTGGAGTGTTTGATAACGAATTTGTAAAAAATGTAAAAGGTATTGCACATGTTATGCACACATATATGTACCACTATATATATGACGTTATTAAACTTCATTTTTTTGTTTTGTTTTAAAGAAGGTACTGTGAGTCTTCCTAGGAATTATGACTCTATAATATTAAGAATTAGTGGTATTATTGTAGATGATATAGAGATGGAATCATGTTCCTATTCTCAGATATTATCTGCATATTTGCCACGAATTCCAAATGTGCAAATTAGCACACTTATTATACCAAATGGAACTTTAGTTCATCAGAAAGAAATATCTAGGGTTACAACTCTTTTGAATTGTATTAACAAACCATCAAAGCAATGTGATGCGAATTCTTCATGTTTAATGTTGTTCTGTGATCTTGATAGTCGTGAAAAAGCATTTACCATAATTTCTATGTTAAAAGCAAGGTAATTCAAATTAACATAATTTACACTTTAAAAAAGCAACGTTTACCAGCTTGTTTAAGTAAAAACTTATTTATTCTTATTTTTTTTAATTTTTATATATATATATAGCTGCAAATATAAAAGAGTTTCTGTATGGGGTGGTGTTGTAAATCGTCTACACGCCAAGCAGGCAAACAAGTCAGTTCCCTCTATCTCCTTGAATCGACAAATTACCATTGTCGCTATTTCTGGTCGTATGCAATCATGGTCTGTGGTTGTTGATGTGAAATGCAAAACAAAGCAACAAGTTGAAGAAAAGTTGAAAGTATTTAAAGACCAAGTAATATTAAAGAAACATTCCATGGGATTTATGTTTGCATGTAGAGCTCGTGGACAGAATATGTACAACGGAGAGAAAAATGTGGAATCGACAATATTCAAACGATTATTTCCTAAAGTACCTCTAGTAGGATGTTTTGGCGATGGCGAGTTTGGTACCGATTCGATATCCGTTGAACAAAGTACCAAACCTGAACAGAGTAAACAAAGTAAGTTTTCACGTTGCATGAGCAATTCCGCCATTAAAGGTCGTTGTATAAATCTTGCTTCTGTTTCAGAGAAATCTAAAAAAACCAACAGCACGCGTTCTAATTGCTCACACAAAAAGTGGTACCATGAATTTTCTACTGTATTTATGATACTTACGTATGATTGATGTGTGGGAAAAAAGGTGAATGTGCGTATTCACTGTTATTCTTATATTTATCGTTTATTTGATACATCAAAATTCAAAATGTAAAAAAAATATATATATATATCTCCGACACAGCATGTAATAATAAAGCTAAAGATGATAATATTAAGTTATTGTTTGATTTTTGGACTGAAGTTAGTTTCAACCGAATAAAAATCTTTTACTGGAAAATAAAAATGAAAAGAGGATTAGAGGGAGAGAGAGAGAGAGAGACAGATAAATAAATACATAGAGATTTGAGAAAATATACAGTCACAACGTGCGCGCTTACGGTTCTTTTTTATATGTACGTTTTAAACAATATCGATATTTATCAAGCGGACGAAGTGCACATACAATTTATTTTATTCCAAGCACAATTATCAAGGAAAGTAATGCAAATAATTCATGATACAAGGTACTTTATAGCATTTATAACATTATCGGTGAACCAGCCGGTTTTAACACTGATTTAGAACTGGTCGCACGCGATATGCATAAAATACACAAAGTCGCGCGCTACATTGCTTGCGTACCTTGTTGAATATAATTACGATCTTTGATGTCGCTTAACAGTACTTCCGTGTTCACGATATTACATATACAAGATAGACCATAAAGAACTAGGCCAGACTAAGGACTACTGATTGCTTATCATGGTACTTGTCAGGATTTAAAAAGAAATCCTCACTCTGCGGCAACGATTTTATTATTACAACTGTCGTTGGCAGTTTTTTAATGCAAGGCTCGCGCATTTCGAGTTCAAAAGAAAACACTTTGTCCGCTAGTTACGATATAACGCTATTAAAATGTTGTCGAGCCTACCATCGAAACAAATCCTTGGTCTCGTTATACTGTGGTGTACCGTGCACTCGAAGACATGGGAAAGCGGTTTACGCGAGAGATACGACGGCTATGGAGAAGATTGGATATTCATGCCTGACGGTAACGGACGACCCCAAGTAGCAGTGCTGAAGTTTCCAGATAATGAAGCAAGAGGTGTACTGGACAGTTCGGACATAGCTTATATAATTTACACTCGGTACTTCTTCATATTTATACGATTGTTAGACGTGTTCATATATTTATCGATTTCATATCATATGCCACGCCGTTTTAAGTTAGTTGTTCGATGTAGATTTCTGAAAAACTTATTTATAAATCTAAGATCCGGTCCGAAAGAAGGCACGAGAATGACCTTAAACGACACCACGAATCTCGCCGACTCCGACTTCAAATCCTCACGAAAAACGAAATTTATAACGCACGGATGGAAATCGAGTGCCATGAGTACCGGATTTTTAAATATGAAAGACGGTACGCTTATATTCTTCGATTTACTAGTGAGATCTTAGGACGTCGACGAATGTGTTTTTGAGTGCTTTTATATTCTTTTGGTACAGCTTTTCTCACTCATGGCGACTACAACGTTATCCTTGTGGATTGGGAACCTTTAGCCGCGAGCACATTTTATTTGGGCCCGATGCAGAATACCGTGAGAGTCGGCAAAGACGCCGGCAGTTTCATAGACTTCTTGGTGAAAGAAACCGGATTGAAGACCGAAAATGTACACTTCATCGGTACGTCATATTATGTTACGCGACAACTATTACAATTTTTGTTTGTTTTTACTTTACTTCTGATTTCCAAGGTCATTCCCTCGGAGCGCACGTCGCCGGAAATGCGGGCAGCGCGACGACTTCCGGAAAATTGAGCAGAGTGACAGGTTTAGACCCGGCCCTACCGGGTTTTCACCTGCTCACCTCCGAGAAGACTCGATTGGACCGCACCGACGCGACATTCGTCGACATCATACACTCTTGCGGAGGTGTATTGGGTTTTCTTCAACCTCTGGGACAAGCTGATTTTTATCCAAATGCGGGTACAGCGGTTCAGCCTGGATGTTGCTGCCTTCCCGAAATAATGGGTATTTTTTTTTTTTTTTTTAATTCTTGAGCTCTGGATTATAACGAACAAACGTTATCTTCGTTTATTTTAGAGGCTTGCAGTCACGGACGATCGTACATGTACTTTACGGAAAGTATCAACTCCAAGACAGGTCTGTCGGCTACAAAATGCGACAGTTGGGACTCGTACATGAACGGGAAATGCGTCGATTCTAAAATGGTTCTGATGGGAGAGCACGTCGATCATACCGCCGAAGGTTTATTCTTTCTTAGAACGAGATCCGAACCGCCGTACGCGTACATGTCAGAAGTAACCGATAACAATCTCTGAAGACCATAAGTAAATATATTTCACTTCTCTCACAATATTTCATTTGTAGAATAAAGCTCAGCATAGCCGAGTATGCTTGTTAGATTTACGCGGTTACTTGGTACGCGAGAATGCAAAATAATATTACGACGTGTCTCGTTCGCGAATGTACTTATTCAAAAAGAGAGTGCACGTTTTATTCGGAGGCTTTGAGGCTTTATAGGACGATTATAATAGAAAGAACTACGGATATAAAATATTTGACTTTAATAAATAGTAGTTACTTTTTGTTATACACACGTGACTGAGGTAAACAGTGGTGTAATAAACAATGATAAAAACGAACGTTTTTGAATATTATGTGATCTTCTACTTTGAAAAAGAGGTTCCAAAGTTTGTTTCTTCTTTTTTCTCTTTACATATCAATGTCGCGTCCCAAGTCCGACACCCCAATATTTAATAACAATCAATGATAATCAAGAAAATGAATTAGCACCAACAAATACGCGGGAATGACGACACTTAAATAGGTTTGTAAAGCAAAGTTGTGACGTATTTTTTGCGATAACGATGCGTAGCCGATAAAACCATCACGCTATCCTTAATACTCAAGGCGTAAAGATGATTCAACATAACATGATTTGGTTCTGGTAAAAGAGTAGGCTCACACTAAAAAAAAAAAAAAAACAATAGCATTGATGGAAGTTTCATTAAATATTGGCTAAACTATGGTTTAGTTGTGCGTTTGACTTACGGATAGTGGTGTATCCTTATTGAGAATAACTTGTAACAAGTGAGGCGGCAAAATAGGTGGACCCGCTACTTTCTCCCAAGGCTTGTGAGGCGGTATTTCCTGTCCGTATTCGGTTTGAGCACTACTGGTAGCGCTCTCACTGTCTTTTGCGAGAGCTTGAAATACTTCGAAGTCAGATTTTCTTACAGATACTAAATTGTTTTTAGATCCCATACCGTTGTCTACTATTTTCTACAATATATCACAAGATGATCAATATTTTTAAATTTAAAAGAATATTTTGAACACTTTCTAACATTTTACTGTAACTTTCCTCCTGTGAATTTGTATTTTGTGCACAATTATAAGAAATAATGTAAATAACAGTAAATCTGAAGAACTTACTAATCCAGGGTCATGCCTCCATTCTCCATCGACAAAGAATTTATATTGGTGTTCTCCTTCTGGCAAATCAATTATTGTAACAAAATCACCGTGGCTCTTAACCATTGGAAGGGTTTTCCATCCTGTGAACGTCCCACTGATATATACCTGCTTACCACCTCCTTCCCATTTGAAAACAGTTGGTAGCACCTTGCTGTCCGCAACTTTTGTTCCCTCAGAAACAGTGTTGGATCTTGGTCGTTGTGATGCAAAATCCCCTTCTTGTTGGCTATTCTGTTTACATTCACACGCAATAATTTTTAATATCATACTTATGTATGTGTCATTACAATTATATTTTTATATTACTTTTGCAAAATATGGCTCTTCCTCCTCGTGAGACGATTGAAAAACAAGTTTCTGACTAGGTTTTTTATCGAAGACAAACGCCTGTCCGTCTTTTCCTGGAGAGGGTGGCGGATGATCCTTGTGTCGATGTTCTCTGCTTACTGTGCCGTGATGGCTAACAGGTTGATTGCTTCCCGCATTGCCCATTATTGCGTTTACAACAAAGCTCAACAAATATTATACCTAATACAAAAAGATACTCTTCTACAACTCTGCTCTTTAAATAACATATTTATCTTAGATACGCACTTGTCAACACCAATAACAATTATTGTTCATATATACATAGTAGTAGAATTAATTATATACAACGCACACATCCGTACTATCACATCTTGTGTAGGTTACTTAACAATATCGTTTTTTTTCTCAAATGGAAAAGAGACTATAGCAAAACGGCGCAGATAAATTTCTACGGACATTACTGTCAACGTGTTGCCAGTTGCAAACAAAGTACGTAACATCTCGAACAGTGTCAGCAAATGTATCTTACGACGTGTGATATTTTACTCACTTGTTTTCAATTGTCGTTTTTAGTGCTCGATCGTAACATGCGTCACGACAAATCGGAAACGTAAACATTCGCACCGCGAGAGAACCAGGGGGTAGTCAAAAAGTCTTTGGAAGTCTTTAAATTCCGACACACGATTCTATTTCTTAGATCATTGTGAAAATCGTTTACGACCCAGAGAAAACAGACATATTTTGACTGCAGTTGCACATAATACACATATTTCGTGTTATCGAATTTTTTTTCTAACCAGCTGTTCGAAACGAGCGAGAAGAGTTACCACACACCGACAAAGTGTTGTCTTATGCAACGTCGATAGAGAAGAGAAGGTAGAATGTTATATTATCGAGAGTGGGAAATATCTCGTTCGATAGTATCGCAAAGATGATTGCAATTCGATGTTTGAAAATGGCGAAGCGAGCATTGGAAGTTGTCCGCTCATTCTTTCAAAAGAATAGTGTGGTTCGATGGGTTAAGGACGATCGAACAGGAACAGTCTATAACGCCATCCTGTATGCTACTTCCCGGTAAGAGTTTCTCAAGTTAAAGCTCGAACCACTTGAACTTCTGGACCAAAAATGGCGTCTGGTTTGTCATTATATATATGGTACATATTTATAGAGGTATTTATATATAATTTATATAAAATATAAAAATATATTTTTATTTTTTAATTTTTTCCATGTTTTCTTTCCTATCTTACAATAACAATTTCATATAAATGTCTTTTGATTGGTCAGTTCTCCGTCCCATCAGTTTTAACCCAACTAGAAATTTGTTAACTAATCAAGTAGGAATACAAATTGTCCAAACTCTAACTTGAGGAACTTTACTTTTAGACAACATGCGTGTACGAAAACACGCACACACATTTTTTATCGTGTTCTCGTCCTCGAGCGCCGCAAGGTGCATGTTTCGGATGTACTACGCGTAATCATCGTTCGCGTAAACCACGGATAAAACGCTTTCGGTTCTGTTTCGTGCTACGTGCACTATTTGTTTGATTCTTGTTCCGCATTATATGCTCCATGCGATTATTGTATTTGTTTCTATTTTTTAAATCTCTGTTGTTGTTACGCATGAAGATTATCTCTTTTTCTTCCCGGAGACGGGAAAAAAATCTAGCGTATCTTAGAAACAGCACTTGTTTTCTCATATCATTTGTTTTTTTTTCAAGTGATTATCTCATTTCATGATTATATCGCAAGTTTCAGAAAAAAATCATTTAATTTATATCTGCTTAATCTTCTTTTCACGAAAGTGAAACTTCAATCAAAATCGAAATGAATTTAGTTACTTGTGTCTTCTTTTTTACAATTATATTGAAGCGCAGGTTTAGCGTGAAAAATGCTGCTTATAACATAAAAGTCACTTGGCAAATATACTAGCTGTGTTGTGAAAGACTTTTTCATCGCACACTTTTACTTTTCTTCCTCCTTGTCTTTTCGTACGCTCAATTTCATCTTTCCCTTCGTTTTTCGCCCGAACGGTCGTCAACTTTTCCACTCCTCTCTTTCTCATTCTCTCTCTTTCTTTCTCTCTCTCTCTCTCTCTCTCTCTCTCTCTCTCTAAAGCGAATTTATTATTTATAAAGCTGAAAGAACCTCTGGCGTGTTTCGTAGCTGGCGGCTATGCGAAAGTGCTTATATCGGAGGCTCGTATTGCTTTTCTCGCCGCCGCGGTTGATTCAGAGGGATGGACCGCGGGTAAAATCGTGCTCCGTATATTAAATATCTTGCAATAACAGTAATTACGGTTACGGTATTTTACAAAATTGTGCGGCTACTTCATCTGCGCATGTAGCCGAGAGAATGCACGCCAACATCATGGGTGGTAAATATGTATACATATATATTTACGTGGACAATATCATTTCTAAAACAATCACGCTTTCGTGTATTTCTAAACCTCCAACTTTGCAAATGTGCAATCTTTCTTTTTTTTTTTTTTTTTTTTTTTTTGTTTGTCTTCGATATATTAATAAAGTATAGATTAATAAAAAATTTACGATGTGCTTATACAGTATATCCTGTAGCACATGCGAGTATTTTCGATAAGTTTACAATTATGAGATTAGAATGATGATTTGCATTTATAAAATAATCTCGAATAGCTGTGCTGGTATCTAACGTTAATTACGGATTTTTAATTAATTTATGTGTTTTATAAAAGGCGTCACATTATTTTTGTACAAAATATAGAAAAAGTCGCATTATCTTATCGCATCTTTTATTCACAATTCAATTACAATATTTGACTTGCAATCAGATGACAAGGCGATAGATATATTTTTTATTCAGATAAGTCGTCGCTGACGTTTCACACTTTATCGGGATATGGCATAGATTTCATTTACGCAACATGCGGTGTATATTGATTGTTAAATGTATTCCTTATTTAATGATACGCTGATTAGATTAGTGTAAAAGCTGGAATTATCTAAAGTGGGGACATCTGTTCGCGACGCTCGTGTGTGATCGCTGGCGAACTTACTTCCTGTTACACATACGTTTTACGTGTCACTTTTCAGGTGTCGTCAGGTAATAATAAATAGAAATAAAAACTGTTGTTTCTTAACTTTTTATTAGATTGCATAGAGTGTTTTGAATATATGTGTATCTATATTATAGTAAAAAAAAGCAACTATAATTATAGTATCTCTTTCTATGCTGATCAAAATCTGTATTCACAAATGTTTCGTGTATTTTGTAACTGAATGTTGTATAAAAACCAATTGACTTTTCGTCAATTTACATTTCTCTGTCACGGGAGGAACGTGAATTTTCGTAGCGGACTTCGAAAGTCGTCTTAAGCCAGATGTCGAGCGCGTTCGAGATAAAAAAAAAAAAAAAAAAAAAAGGAGAAGCAAAAAAAAAAAGAGAGAAAGAAAAGAGTCAAGACAGACGGAGAAGAGAGAGTCAAGAAGCGGAGTGTGCATGCGCTTAATCGATAATCACCGGCAAGTGGTTTCGTCCGAAAAGGGCGCGGTGGATACATCTGCGAGGTATCATCAACGCCGCGTACAAAAGGCCGATCCATCATCGGGCCGACAATTCAAATTCAAAATTGTCCGGCCGGTTCCCGGAGCAACTGCGCGTGCAATTATAATGGAGATTAAGAACAATCCAAACACAATTTCAACGTCGTCCGCAACGTAACGCGACAGTTTCTGAGTTTTCTATAGAAGACACGGAGAGGTCTCGTATCTTGTATATTGTACACCGCACTGATTTCGACGAGGTTTTACAATAAGAATTTTTTTTTTTTTTTTTTATATTGTACATGCGGACAATGTACAAGAGATGACGTGTCGTAATAACGCGTTATTGATATATAATGGCGATTTTCTGCTTACGCGCTCGTCTTACTAAAATATCAATGTAAGTTGTTCATTGAGCACGCGGTATGTCAGATTGTCCGCTCCCGATAAAAGAAAGTAGCCTTCGCGGCTCGAGCGTAAATAGGTAATTGATAGGTATAGGTGTCAGCACGCACACACATGACATTTCGACATCTCGTTAAAACTTGGAGGGATTAAGAGACTTTTTGAGACCGCGCGAGATAATCGTTGACACTTTTTTTTCCCCCGTGCATGCGCACGTTGTAATTTGTGAGCGAAAACAGCAAGGTATAAAGCAAGGTACTTTTCAATCATAAATAATAACAAGATAAGCGCTAATATGTCACTTCTAGCCTGTCCGCGCAGGTTTTTAACATGCGCTAACGATATCGTATTTATTCGATATCGTGCGTAAAATAATATAATGGAAATTGTTGCCACCGATTCTTGAATTAAACTATATGTCTCCAATGACCGGACATTTATCAAAGAGACAAATTTAGCAGATATGTAAATATTAATTATAACATGATTCTCGATGTTTGAAGTAGTTATTAGAATATAATTTTAATTATTTTGATTATTAGTTTCTATCTTCACATGTATAGAAATACTTTGGGTCTTAATTATTTCTTTAATAAATAGCCGGCCAGTGGTATTTTATGTCCGGTTAATGGAACAATTTACTTTAGACCCTGGACAGAAAGTGAGAACAAATGTTATTGTTTTCCTGAACTCTGTTCAGATAACAAAAGGACAAGAAAGGAGGAGAACGATCGTATTTATCGTAAGGCAAAAAAGAGAATGCGTGAAAACGTAGGTAACGCGGAAAGCGTGACAGGCGGCGCGAACGCGTTTTGCGCGCACGCTGAGAGCCGAGAGAGAAAGAGAGAGGTGGGAAAGGATTACGTCGCGTCAACGGCGATGACTGAACGGGCTGTAATCGCTGTGCCGATCTAATATTTCAAATAGTTCGCATTTACAATGGGCTTTATTGGCGGGAAAACTGAGGGGGTATTTTGAGCAGGCGGGACATCCATCACAGGGTGTCAACGCGATTGTCTTCCGCGGTGTTTGCCACGGGAAAGTATTGACGTCGGGGCTTTTGCGCAACTGCCGAAATATCGCTGAAACGTCGCCTGTGTGAAAATGGGATAAACGCCGTTAAAGTAATTTAAACTCGAAGCCAACCGGTTTTGCGTCTCGCGCGTGATCTCGAATAAATAATCCTGCAAATATATATAAATCTCGCGTTGTTATCGATTCGCGCTCGTTTCCGCGCGGCGCGGCGTTTCGAACGAACAGCCGCCGACGTGCGATGGAAACGCGACGACGACGGACAGTATCACTCCGGCCAACGAATTTATCCGGACGCGGCCGTCCGGCTTCGCCATTGTGTCGTATTTAAATGAGCTTTCTAATGTATTTAGCTTGAATACCACGTGTGACGAAAATCACCGCCCCGTGTGTGTCGCGGAGACGCATTTTGCCGCCGCCGTCAATATCAACAAGAAGAGATCGCTTTAGACAAGATTTAACGTTTTCATTAAAAAACGAGAAAACGCGTATCGAATTTGCGAGTCGATCGTTTTTGAAGAAAACTCGATACACGCACGAGTCTATTAACCATGAATAACTTTAACGTGCGTGTTTGGCAGTTTATTTGAAAGTTACAAAATATTAACATTGTTTTTTTTTTTTTTTTTTTTTTTTTTTTTTTTTTTTTAATTCAGGCAAATATATATTCTAGTTGCGTTCGCAATAACACTATGTCTTATGCAGGAGATAATGCGTGTGGACGTGAGCATGCGCGGCGCAATTTGTGTATCTATCGCAATATGTATCTATCGCGTCTGAATGTGCTAAAATAATAACGAGAAATTGCGAGCCGCGAGTAGAGAGAAAGAGAGAGAGAGAGATAGAGAGAGAGAGAGAGAGCTCCGCGTTTGCAGGGGGGGATGCCGACGTATAATCGAGGCGCACCCTCTCCCGGCTATCTGTTTTATTTATCCGATAACACGCCATTATGGGCGAATCGTGAATGCGGCTGTGCCGGTAACGATTGGCTATTTATAATAACACGTGGCATACGGGTAATTAGTTGCGCACAAGCCACAGTGAAAAACCGAACGCCGGCATCGGTATCGAGAAAAATTGCCGTCGTTTTTCATCGCGCCTCTTTGTCTACTTTATTTGGACTCTCATCACGTTTTTTTCCCACCAACTTTTGTCTGCGGGAAAACACTTTCGATCGTGGTTTCGTGCATATTCTATTAGGCGCGCGGCGGCGTCGGGGTGGCCTGGTGCAATTAAATTTTACACATTACACTCCTGACGCGATCAGCAGCTGCGCGATTATTATCCGTGATTGATTTTTTAATCTTAACTACATGTGGGGAGAGGTTTGCAAATAGGCCACTACTTATATAGCACAACAGATGAAGCGATCAGACGAAAGACAAACCTTTTTGATAAACGTTTGCGTCTACAATCTCGTTTCGGATCGATTTATTTTCCACACGTATATATGTACAAGAACATCGTTAATATTCCTCCCTCCAAAAAGAAACAAAGTTATAAGTTCAAATTAATGTTTAGTTTTACTTGAAAACACGGCATTACGTCTAATTTGAGTATCTCTTGAAGCCCGCGGGGGCGTTCCCATATACCGATTAGGAAGAAACTTTAAAGCCAGCGATGAAAAAGAAATTAAGATCCCGCTTCTATTTAATTCGGACGGCTATTCTATGCGGGAAGAGAGAGAGAGAGAGAGAGAGAGAGATTATACCGAGATTTTACGGACGCGGAGAGGGGAAGAGAGACAGAAAGAGAGAGGCAGATATATAATGACTTGGGATAAAGGAGGATAGGAAAGAGGGAGAGGGGAGGACTAGAAAGTCTTGTCCATTGTACCGGACCTGTACAACGCTTATCGACGGTGATTGCTTCATTGCGGACTAGAACGGGGATGCTGGATGTAAGGGCGTGATGCATACAACGGCGCGGCTCGGTGTTATCGGGTTATCGGCCGTAATGCACACGCACGCCGACCACCTTTCTACTGGGTTAACATTTCAATCTGGAAAATGCAAACCGTCCCCACCTCTCTCGCCTGGCTTGCTCGCTCGTTTTCCCCCCAATCCGCTCTCTCTTACTCTCTCGCCATCGCTCGTTTGCATATTGTTCGCTTGTTGTTCCCGCTCGTCGAACGGACAAATTTGTCTACACGGCCGTACCGATTGATTCTGCGATTGTGATTCTGCGATTCTGTTGTCCAATAGAGATCCGCATGCCGATACAAAATTAAAACAATGAAATTGGCACACACACTCTCTCTCTCGCGCGCGCGCGCGCGATACCCTACGCGATAGCAGCTACGAAAACGGTCGATATTCATCCGCAGAATGTGCGATGAGTTATCCAACGGTGAAAACGCGCGGTAAGAGACCGGGAAAAGAGTGGAGGAAACACGGTGAACACGCGTGCGACCGTGAACATCGAAAAGAGCAATCGGGCGCTTGTTCTCTCGATGCAGCGCAGTCCTCTTCACACTCTCTGTGTAAGTGTGTGTACGTGGATGCTGAACGGAGTCTGCTCGGCTGCGTCTAGATGCGTTATCCCACATGTGAGACGAGCGAAAATCTGTCCGCGCTCTCGTTTTTTTTTTTTTTTTTTTTTTTTTTTTTTATACAGGCGTGTAACGACGATGCGCAAACAATGACGAGGGTTACGTAACAGCTATGCACGATGCAAACACACCGTGTTGCGCTAAGCGCGTATCTGTAGCGAGGGGGTGTTGGGCGCCGCTAACAGGGACTACGATGGCGACGTCCAGGACGAACAATGCGTATCACACGGTAGTCTGTCTGAAAATGCCCGGCGCTCGTTCCCTGTCGTGCCAAACCTCGGCGCCGAACGCGAGCAAGAGGAGCGCGATATCGGTGCGCTTTCGAAAAATAGAACGAGAGAGAAAGAGCGACAAAGAGGTAAAAAGCAAAGAAGCAATACGCGTGCTACACCCAAGTGTAATATCCGACAGAAATTTCCGATAGTTTGAAGCTCTTGAAACGCTCCGGAGTAAAGAATGGATCGGCAAAACTTGGCGCTATTTGCTCAATATTTTTTTTTTTTTTTTGTACTATTATTTATAGCTGTATTCGACAATTCTTACTTGTTCGCGCTCTCGTCGATCGATCTCTAAGAATTTTCGAAACGTATGCACAAAACTATAATGCGATCAGTGTTTGCGTAATATATGAGAAATCTTGATTATAATTATAAAATTCAACATCACCTAAAGACACTTCGTTTTTCAAATTGCGCAGTTATATTCGTCTTTCTCGACAGGTCGAAGCAAAATTAGCCATCCGGTGTTTTCTTAACGATTCAGTGGAGCACCGTCGCGCACACAGTCTGTAGAGTTACGGAATTTCATCGGTTGACCGCAGAACAAGAGGAGGCGGTGGCGATCGCGCTTCCACGAAGCGAGTGCATCGAGGTGAGGTTCGACGACGGGATTGTCCTTCATTACGCACGAAGGAAAGTGCAGTCATCGGCGCGCATACCCGTAGGTATGCACGCACAGAGGCATTAGCTCCCCCAAAGCCCAGCCGGTATTAATTCCACTAATTGGACGTGGTTTGGGTAGCGGCAAACATCGGTCCCCTACCGATCACCCTCTCCGATGACTTTGTTCGGATATATATGCGCGTATCGATCTTATGATCGATCGCTCGCAAGACAAAGGACGATTTTTATTTTCTCGCGGTCGACGACCGCGTTTCGGATAGTCGCAACGCCGACTTGTTTATTTCGCGCGATTTCGACACGTCTTGGTGCAAATCTTCTCTGTCGGTTGTTAACACAATCAACTTGCTTATGCTTTGTAACATAATCACGATACTTACTTCATCTTGTTGCAAAAATCCTATAGAAAGAAACTAGAAATTATTCTTGATTATGTTTTTTTACTTTTAAAAATATTGTGTTATTTGATGTTACTTATTTACTGCAAGTTTTATCACTTAAGAGAGCATTAAAATAAGTTGGAAAATGTTCATTCCAAAGTTGATGGCAAATCTACTTGATCATCATCACGCGAACGACACTAATCGTAACTGACTAATACGGAGAAAAATGGAAAAGAAGAAAGAGAAATTGTCAATTGAATTAATACAAAACGACACATTGTGTCATAGAATTTACGTCGACACGAAGATTTTGTATTAGCAAATGTATATCTGTCGGAATCTTTTTCGCAAAGCGCTTATATTCAATGAAAAGATAGGGCCGGGGAGTCTCGCTTCGTTTGGGGATCAATGAAGTGACGGCATCAGCTGTTTCGAGTAAACGTATCTATGAGACCGTAGAATATGCACACACGAGCATAAATGCCTGTGCGCTCGCGTATGTGTGCGCCCGTACAAACGTATTGGTATAGACACATACACGACGATACTTACATCGTGAAGGGTCTCTCTCTCTCTCTCTCTCTTTCTCTCGGGTGAATCTGGGTCACCGGGCCGAATGAAGGACGATGAGGGGTTGACTGGCCGAAAGAGAGAAGAAAACGCTAGACCGTGTTTTCCCTTCTCGTCGCGATCAGCCGCAGAAAATGTCCGTAACGAGATAACCGAAGTTGGGAACTTTTCTGACGCGCGTGATAATTTCAGCGGTTTGAGTAGAATGATGTGTGCACGTGTAAAGAAGCGAATCGTCAAAAGGAAAATAAGTGCGCTTTACTGATTTAATTTAAATCACGTGAATAAAATGCATTCATTTATATACGCACATATACATAATATAAACTTGTTTCGAACGTGACAATTTGATCTTTTTATATCACACAAATTATTTTTCTCGGTAATTCTACTTAATGTTAAGATATCGTATCGATATATACGTATTTGATTTTTGCTCGCATTCGCGTGCATATATTATAGAATTCTCTCTCTCTCCATTTCTATCCCTCGAATCAAGATACTCGATAGCGGCAAAGTTCACCTTTAGGAACTGTCGGCGGATACGGGCGCCTTGGGTATGGCACAAAGATATTAAGCACCCATACCCTAACCATGTCGAGCTACGGAGAGCGTAGACTATCCTATGTGCCGGGGGAGAGGGGCTGTGGTAGGGATAGAGAGGCGGAGGAAATGTGGAAGCGTGCGCGGCGGAGAGAGGGTAAGTGGACTAAGGGTAGGCAAAGGCGTAAGGGGGTGGTGGAGTCAGGCAGGAGAGAGATCGCAAGGAAAGCGGAGGTACCTACAGAAGAAATAAGTGCGCGCGTGTAATGCTGATGGCGAATATGGTAGAGAGAGGAGATCTGAGGGAAGAGTAAAGAGAGGGTGGTCGAGAAGGATGGTGGCGAGGAGAAGGAGGAGGACGAGGAGGAGGTGAAGGAAGAGGGAGCCAGCGGAGGAGGGAGGTGGGAAGAGGAGGAGCGGGATTCGCGAACGGCAGAAGGGTGAAGAAGGGAGGCAGTGCGCGCGAAAGCAAGCGATCGATTCGAACGTTGGCGACATTCTTCGTCGTAGGGACAGGGAACAGTGAGAGAAAGAGGGAAAGAGATGAAGACACACGAAGCAATACGTGTGGCGCGTGCGACGCAGAGGGGGATGACGAAAGAGAGAGATAAAGCGAGAGAGTAGGATAGACGGGAGCGAGTGAAGCAAGAAGCACAAGGCAGAGAGGGCTAGTTGCACACAGGAGAGAATGTGAACTCGGAGAACGCGCGCGTGGAGGACGATACGAGAAAACGAAGAGGGGGAGAGAGCAGAGGGATAAGAATAGAAATAGAGGAGAAGAACGAAAGAAGAATTGAAGTGACGCATAGGATTTCGAAGAATTTGTTGAGCAAAAGAGCGAAAATAAAGAAAAGGAGAAAAAAATTATAAGAACAGATATATACAAGAAAGAAATTAAAATCGAATCAAGGAATTAAGCGAACGGGTGAGAATACAAGATAAGCAGATGCGTGTAATGAAGTGGAGGAACTGCGATCGAAACACGACGACAGAAATGGTGCATACAGTTAAAAAAAGAAGAGAAACAAGTCAAGAAGAGTCAAGAGATTACTTGTTACTAGGTAACAATCAAGACGTCCAAGGGAGGAATAGTACGCGAATAAGAGACAAGAGTGAAAGATACATAAAAGTAGAAGTAGAGATAGGAGGAGAGAGCGAGAAAGAGCGAGTGAGGGTGAGGTGGAAGGCGCGCTCGAGTTAAGGCAGGAAAGAGAACGTAAGACCCACAAAGAAAGAAGACAAACTCGGGCGCGAGGTAAAAGAAGAAATCCCCCACTCGCTCCGATGGTACGTTCCAGTCGTACTGTCCTCAGACTCTCTGCGCGTCTGCGTCTGGTTGTCTCTGTGTGTTGGTAGCCCCCGGAACCGTCCTCGTCGGCGTAGTCGTCGTCGTCGTCTACTACGTCGGTGGCAGAAGGTTGGCAAATAGTGGGGACGAGCGGGGGGCGGTTGGCCGAGCCGACGCCACTCGGGGGGAAGGTACGAAAGGCGTAGACAGTGCGAGCCTGCCGTCCAATAGCGAGAACAGCCGCCCCGGTGGCTCCGCCAACCGGATAGTCGGGTGCGCGCACAGAACGCCCATCCTCCCCGTTTGTCGGAGCTCCCACTGATGTTTTTATTTATTACATCTGTGACTGGGTAGGGAAATACTCCCGACTCGACCGAGAGAGCGTTTGCTACTTTGAGAACGAGCGACGCGCGTCCCTGCGAGTTACCGCGATAGCCCGTCTCCGTCGTCGTTGTCGTCGTCGTCGTCGTCGTCGTCGTCATCCTACACTGTCATCTTATCACTGACACTATCATTATCAGTCGTACGGTTCTTTCGCGTTTTACGTGGCTCTCTTTATCCAAGTCTCGGTGTAAAAAAAAAAGTTCTGTTTCTCTGTTTGTTGTGACATGAAGAAGACATCGTTATCGTGAATCAGTGAACAAGTTCAGTACGTCTCGCTGACGGACTCAGTGCGGACGGATCATCGTCGCCGTTCTTTTTCGGAGTCTCACTGTCGTCATCGTTGCGAACGATTTCGCAAACGAAAGAGTTTAAATATCTTCGCGATGGATCGATGAGAATAAGGTATGCGCGTTGCAGCAGACTGAAAGAAAGTTCGTTATGGACATTAAAGGTTTCGTGTGCATGTGAGAACTGAAAAGATTGTGCGGGTCTGACGTGTGGCGAGAGAGACGCGCGATATAATTGTTTACAGTGACGCGAGCGGCGCGTTTGAAAAACGCTGTTCACAGCGTGATTTAAATCGGTAAACATCGATAACGATATATGTATATACATATACATGTTAATTGTCGGAGTGTCTGAAGAGATACGCGAAAAGAGAGAGAATCGAATAAAACGACCTTGAAGATGCATTGAGGCGACCCGCTTCTCGGGACTTGCTCCGATATTCGCGAACACAGTGATACGGCAACGTGAACTTCTGGGGCCACGGAGCGTATTGCTGGGGCGAGCTGCAGGACGCGCCGGAGTGCCTCGTTGTCAACACGAGTCGCAGGAAGAACAGGGACGCGTGTTTCCGACCCCCCATGGACCACGGAGCAATGGACAGCTCTTCCGACCACAGCAGTCGTGCCAGTCCCGTAACCGGCAGTCCGAAACATCCGCACAGTCCGTCGACACAGCACAGTCAGCAACAGCAGCAGCAACAGCAACAGCAGCAGCAACAGCTTCACGGCAGTCAGCACCAACCGCCGCCGTCTCATCAGCAGTCGCGTGATCAGATACGCGATCATCAACAACATCGCGGTGTGCCTACACCCGGATCGCCCACAAGAGGTTCGCCACCCCAAGGCTTACCTCTGAGTCCACCGCCGCTGTCAGCCGGGGGAGGACCCGGAGCGCCGCCAGGAATGGTGCCCCGCATGCCGGGACTGCCACCACCGGGGCTAGGGCTGCTGGGCCAGCTTGGTGGTATGCTGAGCGGTCACCATGGCTCGCCGCTCGAACTGATGGCAGCCCATCACGCGGTCTTGCCACCGAGATCTTACAACAGTCCACCGCCGATCAGCACTAGCGATCCTACCGCCAACGAGTGCAAGCTGGTCGACTATCGCGGCCAGAAGGTCGCGGCGTTCATCATCGCCGGCGATACGATGCTCTGCCTGCCGCAGGCCTTCGAGCTCTTCCTCAAACATCTCGTGGGTGGCCTTCACACAGTTTACACCAAGCTCAAGCGGCTAGATATCGTGCCGTTGGTGTGTAACGTCGAGCAAGTTAGGATCCTACGCGGCCTCGGTGCCATCCAGCCTGGCGTTAACCGGTGCAAGCTGCTCAGCTGCAAGGACTTCGATATTCTTTATAGGGACTGCACCACGGCCAGGTAGGCGTTACAAAACTTGTAACTGTCTAGACTTTGTTCATCGATCAGGTCATTGCGATTTATAGACAGATATAATTGCAATTAGATAAAAAGAATTCACGATCTTCTATTTTCGTGATATAGCTGATAATCAGTACTTCAGAGAGACCGTGAGGTAACAAATAGCCGCTTCAGATATGTTGTGATGAATGATTTTGATAAAAATTTGACCTTGTAACGATCTAAAATTTTCTTTCTTTGACATTTTCGAGAAAAAAACTATAACTTTGAATTAGCAATGACAAGTAACTTGTCAATCATTAAGACAACTTTGTTTCGATAATAAGAGCGCTCCGGAAGTAGTCTTCGCGTACTGGTCGAACGCGCCTTCCTTGGCTCTCGCTATAATATACGAACGGAAGCTACTATCCACGCATACATTAATAACGCGTGATGTCGCCGCTGGGCAACACTTTATCTTCGCCCGTGTATATACCTCCGCTCGGCTTTGGCGCTACCACTCGAGCCAAAAAGTAACTTTAATTGTGCACTACCCACCGCTCCTTAAGACTTGATTATCGTCGAAAACAGCTCCCAGTGACCCTCGGGCCTCTTTGTACGGGCGATTCACGTGCGATCTTCTCATGCATTGAAATTGCTTCGCGAGATTACACTTTGCGGTTTCGGGTGGGAAACGTCGTTCCGAGGCGAATAGCTTTGTTTTATACGCCTCTCTCTACGAAAACAAGATCGCGTCAAATTTATTACATACGCAACGTACGTGTCGTGTCCCGCGTGTCGTAAAGTAACCGCGATTAATTTGATGCATCGTGCGCAAACAGGAAGAGAATCATTGAGATATATATTGAGTCGTGTGTAGCGGCGGCACGTGCTCCTCGTTTCTAGGATTGTCACAGCGAATCCCCGCGCCAACAGGTGTCCCTTTCACGGCAGTTTCTCTGAATGAATCGTCCCCGACACGGGCGAGACGGAGAGTACACCGGGCGAGAGGAAGAGAGACTGATTGTACAAGCTCTCTCACACCCCACCCACGAGGTAAACGACAGACGAAACGGAATGGTAAACGGAACGAGGGGGATTTAAGGTCGTCGGGGAAAGTGTTGTCCTCTCACGCGGTGTCGTCCGCCACGTTCGCGTTGCTCCGTCCGATTCTCACGTGATTTCGATCAACAGACTCGACAAATCGATCGACGGCAATCCTCGACAAGTTGGTCATGTCCGATTGTCACAAAACGAGTGGAATTTTTCGGTATTTTGGAACGAAATGTCGCGAGTCGCGCGACAAATAGGCAATACTTGTTCGGCGCGCGACGCGCAGCGACAGTCACAACGGAAACGGATTCAACGCGACACGCAGAGAGGGACGGAGCGAGAGGGAACCGAGGGATATCCCGAGGGACAGAGTGAAAGAGCCGGTGATAGCCAGAAGGAGAGAGCAAATACGGGAGGAAGAGGAGGAGGAAGTTCGTAGGGATCGCAGGGATCCAAATAATCCGGAGTCGCAGTCGTAGAACAGAGCTCCGCGAGCCGTCGGCTCGTGCGGGTCTTGCCTTCAACTGTGATTTGTTTCGTCGTCTCGTCAAATTGCTCCTCGCGATATCCGCCGAGTTGTTGTGTTTATCTCGATCAATAGTCAGCTGCTTCGATATCGTGCGAACTCTCTTCATTTTTTTGTAGACTCGTAGATCCGCCTCTCTTTCGTTTTTCTATCAGAAGTAACGTACTAATCTAAATTGCAACAGAGGAATTGTTTGTTCTTTTTTCTGGATAATTTAAACCTCAACAAAAGTCTTTACACAAAGCAGAAAAACATACATCATGTACAAGAAAAATATCCAACGTATAAAACTTTAATTAATTGTTTTATCAGAAATAGAACACACGTCGTAAAACCTTATCATTATTATTTACTTATCGTTTTTTTTCTGGGAAGAAAAAGAACAATTTAATTTGATGATTCTGAAACAAGTTTTATCTCTTATCCGATGTCAAAAATTTTTCATAATTTTATAATTTCATTTTTTAACTCTAAAATACTTGTCACTTTTTTTAATCTACTTTAACGCTCAGAAGATAAAAAAACTTGTATAAATAAATACAACTACGAATAAAACAATATTTTCGCGAAGAAATCATATACTCAGGGATAATTTCTAGTTTCTTGGTGTTTTCGCAATCTTTTTGCACGAGACAAAAAGCACTTAAAGGAAGAGTTACAGGACGTTCTGGATAAACATTCCAGGGTTAAGAGATCAAAGAAGAAAATTTAGTTGTGCGAGATTCTCCTTTGTGTGTGCAGTTTTTCTCGAGAATCTTACAAACACGTTCGCAACGTGACGCGGATCACGTACATATATATATCGATAGGAAAAAAGAGAGATAATGGCCGGCCGTTTGAAAAATAGAATGATCAAGAGGTTTCCGCGGCTTTCCCTATGCGGTCCGGTCGCGTGTACTGCTGACGTCGTTACATTCTGATAATGCACGGCAACGGTAGCGGCAGCAACGGGTACACAAAGCGGAGCTGCACATCTACGACGAGCCAAACACACAGGCACCCACCCACACGAGCACGTAAATACGTGCACATGCATCCGCATACCTATATCAGTGCGCATCGACCCCGTTCTACACTTCTACCCGGACCGACACAACAGCATGCGCCGAGAACCGCACCGATAATTCAGGGGGATTTTTCTTGCGGTTTGCAGCACGAGTGCGCCGGGTGCGTTGTTCGCGTTGTTTGGGCGTATAGAACCGATCGCGTCGCCGGACTCGTCATAATTTTGTGTTTTCGACAGTAATAACGACGTACAAAAAATACAGGTGACGACGCGAAGTTACAAAGCCACGAGTTCGAATCGCAATGGTGTGTGCGTGTGTTTGTTTTCTAAATATCGCTGTATTTAAATATCATTTATTTCTTGCAAAAAATCGGCGAGTCTTCATTTCTCGAGAATGTATATATCGTCGTTTCAAAAGGTCCTACCTCTCCCCGACGAGGGAGGATCTTTTAAGAGTAAAGGAGGTCGTTATCTGATCGAGAAGGCCGACAGATATTCCTGTTACTGGCTCAAAAGTAATCGACTGCGATAATTGCGCGCCGCGTCGTATCCTGTACACGTCGATGCGCGCATAGGGCCCTACGATAATCAGCGAGGAAATAATAATGCGGCCGTGTTGCGCATAGCTAACGAGACGAGTCAATTATATTAATTAATTTGCCTAACTCGGTCGAACGAACGAATGGTTCGGCGTCTCTCGCTCGTCGCAAAACCGCCTATTCGAAATCGAGAGACTTGTAATTGGGGAGAATCCGGGAAAAGAGGTCGGCGCCGCGGACACGAGACAAAGAGAAAAAAGAACGTGTATTTAAAAACGCGGTTTTCATCCTCGTTCTTCCTATCGAGCGCATGCAACGCTCAAAATATATATATATATATTGTACATGTACACATATAATCTACCTGATGTAACACAGCCAGCTGGAAGTACGTGGGAGTACGCGCGCGGCCCTGGACTATAATTCTATGCGCTATTAGCCGTTTAATTATAAAATTGTGCATAGATTAATTGGCTCCCGTAATGGCCCTAACAATGCGCAGACATATTGTGAGAGAACGAAAGACACGAAGGAGGAAAAAGGGGAGAGGAAGAAAGAGAAAAGAGGGGAATGTAACAACAAAGAACGCAGAACTTGATGAAGAAAGAGGAATGAGAAGAGGAAATATGTGTGAGAGATAATAAAAAAAGAGAGATGGAAGCGGTAAAAGAGCCGTTATTCATATTTATTTCCTCTGTTCGCTCCTTTTAGCTTCTGGTTGTGCGTTGCCATGCGCGCGGTTTCTAACATAAGCTTTTAATATCTATGCGCTCGTGTTAACTGCACGAATACACAAATAGGACTCGGTGAAGTCCTCGCATAAACGTGCTTTCTTTCTCCCCTTCTCTCTTTCTCGTAGCTCTCGAAAAGCATCGTGAGAGATTTATTCGAGAGAAAAGAGTGTGTTCCTTCTCTTATTCTAGTTGAGGGAAAACATTTTTATGCGTGTCAAAACTTGACGAAAACTCGTTTATCGCCTTGCAACCGATTCGGATTTTATTTCGCAAAATGGTTAAACGCCACTGCACATTCAATATCGCTCAACCGAACAAGATAGACCGAGGCCCATCGGTCGATTACTTTTGTTACGCCAAATGAATGACGATTGTCTTCTTTTTTTTCTCATTCTCTCGATCCTTTTTTCTCTTTTCATCTCTTTCTCTGTCTTTTTATCTTTCTTTCCCTCCGTACTCATATCTGTTTGGTAATTGTATCGTTTACAGCAGCTGGCAGGCTGCTCTCGGCCTTTCTTCCCGTTCCGTATCCTACACGGGGAATTGGGCCGCCAGTGCGATATTATAAAGGCTCGCATGATCCCATTGTTAGCATTACTTTTCATCGAGATGTACGCGCGCGTTGCCACCGCTCTCTCTCTCTCTCTCTCTCTCTCTCTCTCTTTCGTTCTCTCTCGTGTATGTATATATGCTCGCAGACTCCCCCACGATACGTGCATACGTACATGTGTGTCTCTCCATTAAATCTGCTTGTCGATTAATCCCATACCTAACTGAAAACCAAGTCCGCGCGTTTGCTTTCTCCGTGCACTACTAATACTATCGTGAGAATAATTCAAGCAACTCCAATCGATGAAAACTGCAGCAAAAGAGAGACAGAGACAGAGAAAAAGACGGATAAGTTTTGAATTTTGTAAATGTTATATAAATTAACGGTGTGTAATCTATTATCTTTTTCTTACTGATAAGGGATGAAAACTGTTTCATGTCTCTTCTTTTTTTATTCGAAAACAGTTTAATGATATTGATAGTCAAAATAACTTGATAAGATTCAAAGAAAAGAGTAATGAGCCACTGAGCGCGAATAACAATAAAGAAAATACACAAAATGTCTGTGAAAAATATGATTGATTAACAAAAACAACAATTAAATAATAAAAACATTGGATTATTTTTCTGTTATTTTGTTACTTAATTAAATCACTTTAGCGAGGCTGCAGAATAATTCATCGAGTTGTTTAATTACTTGTCGCGTCACACTCGGAAAAAATCGGAGCGATACGAGGGAGGCAAAATGCTTCTCATTTGCGGAGTCTTATTTGCCGCTCTTTAAGTACCGGACCAGCGGTCACTAATCTCTTCTTACAATCGTTCTTAATTTACGGAAATTAATTGAAAACACAAATATTCTGCGCGAGAAAGAGGGGTGCTTTCTTTTCCCAGCATCCATCTCGGCCGTCGTACGCCCACGATAGCGTCCGCCATCACCACCCAGCCTACTCCCGCGCTTCGCTCGTAATTCTCGGTAATTAATAATCTGCAACAAGTAATAATAAAGCCAGTAATCCGACTGCGCGCGGCGCCGCGACCGAGCAGCGTTCTTAATTCTGGATAATTAATGCAAAGACAAACAAGAAGGATTAAAACCAAGCTACCCCCGCACCTACCACCCCCTCTCCCTTCTTTCTCCCGTTGTTTCTCCGTATTTCTCCCTCTTTTTAACGCTGCTTTTCTTGCGCTCCTCGTTCTAATAACGTTTCGAAAGATGGCCGACCGACGTGATCGTATCGAAAGTACAAACCTGCCATTTCTTTTTTGTTTCTTTTTACATTTACGTTCCTCCTTCGAAAATTCATCATCGTTTAAAACGCGCGATTATAATTTTCGTTGCCTTATCGAAAGCTACATCCGTATAACTTGTAAAATATATTTTTCCAATTATCATTCTGTATTATTGTAATTAAATGGCGAACAATGGCCGCTCGATCAACGTAAATTCAAAGTGAAACGTTCGAATGTGTTTTACTTTTTGCCGTTTCACAAGTGGACGGAATCGCGAAGCGATTCAACGTCTGAACGATCGCGCTGCGTAATTTAATTGCACGGGTCCGGAGTAATTAACAAGAGCATTAATTTGCATTCACGCGGCGGTGAGAGAGAGAAGAAGAGAGGGACGTGTTTTGGCTGCGCATGCAATGATAAAGTCACAATATTATTATCGCGATCTGCATCGTCTGCCGGCCGTCTGCAAGAGACGAGATCGTTTCTCGAGGACGATGGGAACCCATGTACGGTACGCCCCAGAAAGAAGAGGAGAGTCTGGCGAGCGAGCAAGAGAAAGAGAGAGAGAGAGAGCAGGATGCGAGCGGGCCCATGGCTATAATCACGAGGCCTCTTGATGGCGAGATACAAATGCAAGTCATTCGGGGGCCTCGGTGTTGTATCGCAATGGCGCCAGGCTCCCGTTCCGCGTTTCCCTTTCGGCGTTAGCCGATGTGTTCTCTATCATGCAGTATATTTGATGGAGACCCGAAGAAAGGCTCTCAATTTAAAGCGTTAAATACAGGACTGTTGCACTGATATGGCGCTGGTATTTTATATTTCCTGCTACGCCGTTAGTGCACATTCTCGCCAATCACGATGAATCGATGAATATACGGCCCGATCGAACTGTGAGAGAGCTTATTTCTCTTTTGCCGTTTTACTTCTCTCTCTCTCTCTCTCTCTCTCTCTCTCTCTCTCTCTCTCTACAAACCATAAAAATACCGATTTACTATATGTATAGGTGTGAAAGAGTGTGAAGATTTACGAAAATTTGCCAGTCAAATTTTCAATAGCTTATATCATATATTTAGATAAAATAAAGTTAGCACGTGCCACCTGACGGTTAAATATAAGCTCTCGATTCTCTCGTAGATCTTATCGCGAGTTTCAAAATGGAAGAGCAAAATCCCGTTGACAGAAACAAGTCCCTAATAGGGGCGACAATCTCCTGTTTGGCTGTTTACGCATTCAAGAGGCGTATTTCAGAGCGTCCTCGGCGCGCGTCGAGTAAATTTCGAAACTGATCTGCAATCGTCATCGTAATGCTCGGAAATCGTCGATTTGTTGACACTTTTATCAAGTGTCATGAATTTTTATCAATATTTCGGTCACATGGGATTTGTATGAGAAAAACAATGGCTAATCGACTTCGAGTCAAATTCTTGGTGTTTTATTTTTTATTTATTAACATAAACAATTAGCCCACGGTTTTTTCTGTGCGGGATATGCGTGGAATCGCCTTTAGAAAGAAGAAGGAAATACCAAGCGCGTTATTCGGAAGCAGGATAAAAGCGGTGCCGTACCGACGGCGAGCGATCGCGACTAGGTATGTTTTTCGCGTTGAGAAGAAAGTGGTTGCGCGTTCACGCATTTTTAATATCGACCTCCGCACGTCACAAAGACAAAATCGATTGTTTCTACGCTGAGCCAGTGACCCATATTTAAAGCAGCTGATTGTGCTGGCGTCAGGACCCACGCGAGTCCCGTGTTTCGTTCTTTCCCCTCGACTCACCCTCGTTGCGACCACCCTCGTAAAGAACTATCCCCAAGAGCTCATCCTTCCCACGCTCTCTCTCTCTCTCTCTCTCTCTCTCTCTCTCTCTCTCTCTTATATATATATATATATATATATATTGCTCGGTAGGACTAAAATATAATACTCAACGCGAGCGAAACAAGCGATCCCTTAATCCTTTCGTGGATTCGCCTATCGTTAACTCAGATTTAATAAGATCGTTTCTGCCGAAAGAATAAATGTGCGTGTAACATTTGTGTCATCCAATTCGAACGTAAATTTGCAAGTGAGTTAATCAGAATTTAATTCCAACCGCTTCCTCGCTATTAGAGCGATAGGATAAAAATCTGAAAGACTTGAAGGGAAAAACAAGAAGCTTTCCCTTCGTATATAGAATGGGAGTACGTAGTAAATCATAATTAAGTGCCTCTTCCCAATCGATATTTTCCGTTATGGATTCCTAGTATATTGCATTACGAAAAATATTCGGCGCAGGCACACCGCAGCGGCGTCGGGCCTCTTAACCATCTCTCCTCTCTTGGGAGACACGTTTAAGAATCCCACGTTTCTACATGCAATCGCGTGTTCACGTCGAATAAGCCATGCCTCGATGGAGGCGAGTCTCGTGGTGGACGTGTCGTGCTACCGGCGTCCTAAGTTTCCTCCCCTCTCCTCCAGGTACATTCTTACGGCAAACGTTTTATATCCGGACGCAGATTCAACAAAATCGATCCGAGAGAGGGTCAGTCCGAAAATTCCTTCTTTCATATCTCATATTGCCTACTTTGGTATTATCGTGATCGCTCATTTCCGATAGCGGGGATTCGCATTAGACGATTAGACATTCTCCTCCTCCTCCTCCGCTTGTTTCGCAATATCTTTGTGTGTGCGTGTTTGCACGTATCAGGTTTATTATCGTTGACAATTTATATTCATATTGTCATTTTTGTGTGCGAAGGAGGTAAACCGCTTGTCTCGCCGCGTCGCTCATTCGAGTATAAATGTTGAAACGCGCACAGCTCGCAAGTAGGTATATCCCGGCGGTTTGATTTACACGATATAGAATATCCGGTATGTATATCATATATATATGTACAATATATATATATATATATATATATATATATATATATATATAAATTAATGAATGATTGATCGACCGGAAATGATATGGAAAACATTTCAAAAATATGTTTTGAGCCAAATTACGTACTCCGCTGTTTCAACCGTCGAATTATTAATGATTAACTCTCTTTCTCTCTTTCTTTCTCTCTTTCAGTTATTCAGGGATATCTCAACATAGGCAGGTAACCATTGATTTGACGATACTTAGACGGAACACAAAATTACAAATAAGTGTATGTTTACCTATCGCGGCATGAGAAAGTTTCTCGAGCTATGAAAGAAAGTAGTCATGCGGCGGCGTATTACGCAATCGCCATAATTACTGGACGGTGGTTAATATTGCTCTGTCGTCGTCGAGGAATGCCGAGGTTTGAACGAATTTCAAGTTTTCATCGGAGTTCGCGCGCTTGAGAATCGTTCGGTTGTGCGCGAACTGCACGAAAGGCGGCCCTCTTCCGCCGTTGGGCGGCCTGTCACAACGATACTCCGTAATTTCAAGTGATTCGTGGACGACGTCAGCAAGCATATCGCACCCCCTTTTGCGAGAGAGGGTTTTCGTGCGCACGCTAGCCACTCCAACTCGTTACACACGGTAATTAAACGACGCACGAGACCACCCGAGGAGTCTAGGTGGCAGTTACAACTTGGGTGTTTAAGAGAAATCAAGTCGTTGTTAAAACTCGTGCACACACTCCGCGCGCGACTTGAACTGCGCACTTATATACACATATATTCGGATTGATTGCGCAAACGCTGCGCAATTAGCATTTTAATCGCGATTTAATTTACGGTGTGTGTTTTCTTTCTTCATTTAATGCAAACTTTTGATTAGTATCTTATGAAAAAGAATTATTATTATTTAATTGAGATCTAAAGAGCTTCATATATACATGATATACGAATTCTTTGGCAAAAAGCGAGAAATCGGTGAGGATGGCGCGACTCGAACGAGGCCGTCTGTGTTTGGCTCGCGTGCCGTTCGAGTTTGGCACAACGTCGCGCGTCAATCAAAAGTGGGGTAGAGCTGCTCCTATAGTAATGATCCCTGCACTCGATGTCGAGTCGATCTTACGTACATGGACGCTTTGATATACCCTGTGATATATCCTTGAAGGGTGCCCAGGCTGCGAGTCGTCAGCCCCAGTCAGCCCAGTCAGCCAACTCGAGTCAAGCGTTTGCTGGTTTGTCGGGCCAAGCGAGCCGAGCGGGTGAAGCGAGGAGGAGCCATCTTTACACGCGTGCGGTTCGCTCGCGTGATGCACGCATGCCACCTCTTTTCTCTCCTTGGTATTCCTCTTGCTCCTACTTCCTTCTATAGGGCTTGTCGTTTCTAGTTCTCTCTCTTTCCCGCTCTCTTGTCCCTTCTTCTCGTTTCCACACGTCTTCTTTCTGACAATCGTTTCCCGCCTCCGGTTTACGTGCGACCGTTTACGCGCTTTCGTTCGTGTAGCAAGCCGCTCCAATATGTGGGCTTACGGGATAAATACCGCGCGACCGGGGAGGAGGAATATCGATCGAGCGAGTTACGCGGGAATCCATGGCGGAGTTAGTGCCCCTAGGTTCTTGATGGTCTTCATGGCTATCGCTGACGATGCAACAGAGAGAAAAGGTAGGGATGTAATCGACGATAACTATTATCGATCCGCGCGGCGCGCGGACCTAGATTGGACGGTGATCCGTTTACCCGAGTTGCGCGCCCATTTGTGTATAAGTTGCTGGTGTACACTTCGCTTAAGGTTTCGTTCTTGAGAGAATCAACTATATATATCCGCCAAGCGAGAGTGAGGGATAGAAAAACGAATATAATCTACACGCGCGTGTGTTGACTTGTGTGTTTCCAAACTGCGCCTCACGACGTGTCGCAACCAACGTAACTTCATCCCGTGTCAACCCGCGAATTCGAGAGTCATTAACGCGCTGAGAACGCCACGTCACCCACACATCTGGGTGACGAGTAAGTTTTCCCGCGGGTGACGTTTAAGTTAAAACAAATTTTACCAAGAATTTGTGGGTGCAAAATTATTTACAACGATAACAATTCAATACGTCGCGTTAAAAACGTGTTGAATTTTCACAGGAATATTCTCACAGTTCGAACAATGTCAAATTTACAAAAAAAGACGCGAAGACATGTCTCGCGGATATCGATTCTTTTTTTCGAGTCAATTGTAACAAAAACATGCGATTTCCATCCGGTGTCTCAACAACGTTGACGTTTGTCAGACAACGTTTTTATTTTGCACATATAAATAATTTCTAATCACTCGTGATCAACAACTGATGTACTCGAACGAATGAGTTTCTTGCGCTCATCGGATAGTTTTTCGTGCGATTAAGGTTTCCACCGTGTGGGTAATTAATTCGTGTTTTTTCCGCAATCTTAAAGATTGCTTTTCTTCAGCGTCGAGTTGTGTTTGCGCAATCGTTTTACTTTTTTCACCGTGCATCCTTAAGCGCGCGCGCGAAAGAGAGAAAGAGAGAGATAAGGACGAATAATATGTAATTATATTATTGTTCGGAATTAGCTGCCAACCGTTACACACAGTTCAAAGATCCGAGAGCAACCGAGGTGTTATTAGCGCTTGACATTGATACATCCGACCAACATTGTGCTCGCATTGGCGTGGATATCGCGTTGTATATCGTTCGCTCCGCTACGATCCGATTTGTGTTCGCGACGATTTCACGGACAGATGTTTGTCGCTTTGATAAAAAAGATATACTTGATAAAGAGACTCGCGTGATAACGAGTCACGTTCGAACATGAATTAAAAAGTAGGACGTCACGCGCTGTATTGAGTACCGGACACAGTCGAATGTACTTTGATAATTTGAGAAAAAAAAAATATTGATCAGTCTCGGGTTACCGTCAATTTGCGACAAATGTTAATATTTTAAGGATATATAAAGTTGTGCGATGATCATCTTTTCAATCGAGATAAACAAAACAATGTGTGTTCGAACCGAGCGTCTTAAGTTCTCTCGAACGTGTTGCACGGCTTGCATCGACGAGCGCGGATGCATAGGCATGTAATTACGCGGGATTCTGGTTCTCGAAAGCGCGCGTTCGCTATTTATCAACGTCACTCATTACGGCGTCTTCTCGGGATTGAAGGTTTCCCGCGGCAAATGCGGAGAAAACGATCGCGAGCGACGATCAATCGATTTGATTGTCACAGTCTTGATAAAAAAAAAAAAAAAAAAAAAAAAAACATAATCGTTGGAAATGTGATAGGTATTTGAAGAAAAAAGAAATTAAGTCGAGAAGAATAGAACAGATTTCCCGCCCAGAGAACAAAGATGCATTTACCTATAAATTTGCTCCTATTGACGTCTTCCAATTAGTCGCTTGCGAAACACCCGAGTTCCGAAATGTTAAACGCTTCGGTTTCCGATAACATTACGATATGTACGATATACACCGCGAAACGTCAATCCCAACAAAGGCCAACGATCGGGACGCAATCATGCCGCGCGAATAAATTATAGGATGATTCTGCAGAATCGTGACGTTTTGTAAGCAAAGTTATGCCCGCAGGCCGACAAAATTGCCTCAATTACTAACTTTACGCTTTTCGTCGTGTCCCGCGATCGCACGTTCGTTCGGCAACGATTTCTTTTTTTTTTTTTGTTTTTGTAAAACTGACAATCGTCGCCGAGAGAGACGCTCACCGCGAGTGAGCGCACGAGTGAGAAGTGCAGTCGCGAGAAGATGAGATTCCCCCTTTCCTCCCGCGTGCGAGCGTCTTGGACGATTATTATCGCCCGACACACAGGCCATAAAGTACATTTTAATTCGCGCGCACATTGCGCGCGAGATAAGAGACCGCTCGACATAGTTGAACCGAGCGCGCCATGCGTGCTCGAAAAGAGGTGTGTAATACACACACACACACACACACAAAATGCGCCGAGCGAGTTCGCTTTTCGCAGGACAATCAGACTTGCAAAAACGGCCACTTTAATTGGGGCCGTTTTAATCGCGCAATGATGATTAATCGCGAAGAGGGGTATCAGGTGCAATCTGGAGTATTATCTCTGGAGTGGTGTGTGCGCGAAAACCGGACCGTAAGATAAATCGCCAGACGTCCTCGGAATATCGGCGACCGCGCTACACGCCTAGAAAATGATCGTAACTTAAACTCTCCTCTTGCGAAAACCTTCTCTTGTGTGCGCAAGAACTCGACTCGTTGAATTATTTATCCATCGATAGATGATAGATACCGAACTCGCGCCGCGCACACACGCGAGAGGAACCATATGACGCGTGCCCCTTAAGCGCATCTCTTCTCTTCGCGCGAGTATATATTGCCGTTAACTTAATACACGCGGTTTCGTTCGTTAACCACACGTATGTAAACGCACCAACGAAACCAGCCTCTCTCTTTCTCTCTCTCTCTTTCGTTGACTCGATCGTATCTCACGTCGCTCGAGGAGTTTGCTGCGGCGCGCGCGCGCGCGCTGCCCGCGGAAATTTCACTATTGTATAAACTTGATCTCTCTTCCCCGTGTGTGTCGGGGGATTCTATACACACGCGGGTGTATTTACGGGAATATTACGCGCTCGGCCAATTTTGGATATGAGAGCGAGCTAAAGAAAGCGAACGCGGAAATAGGAGAGTGCAGAGGTATTTTGTGATTCTCCCTTTCCATATCGCTCTCCGCGGCTGTGTGGAAAACACGCAGTTTTGTGGGCTACAAATATATACGTATATATATATATATATACACGCTTCTGTTCTTTCTTTTCTCGTTCTTTTCTTACGACTTTTTCTTACGTCAGGCAAAACCGCACCATCTGCCCCTCTCTTTTTCCCGAGGCCCGATTTTTCGTTTTATTTCTCCGTCGCGCGTTTAAAACGGAAGATACTCGTGTTTGAATTGCGCGACCGGCGCAACATTTCTCAATTGAAACATAAGTCGCAACAGTTGCAATTTAGAACGCAGAGAAATATCCTACATCACAGACCGACAAATCGTGAAAATATCAGCGCGGGTAAGACGCCGCGCGGTTCGAGTTCCTCGTAAGAAAGTTCGCAAACGAGCTACCACCGGAGGTAATGAGGTGATATTTTACTTTTTGAATAACTGACCTAACCCGCGGGAAGGGAGAGAGCAAGAGAGGCCAGGGATACATGTCGAACCGGTTCCAAGAGCAGTCTCGGCCGCGTCTACCCGCTGGAAACATATGTCTCAGCGACGCGACACGATTTCCCCCTTCGCCTTTGTCCGGCGCTTTGTGCACTCGCGCGCGCGCGTTCTCCGATTTTATCAGTCCGATACTCATAATTCGCGCGTTGCATGCGTATCTACTCATCTTGGCCCGAAGTCTTCCGCGCGCACCTATATAATATATGCGGTACTTCCCCTTTTCGCGCTGCTACTTTTATCGGATTCCAACCACGAACGTGTGTACGCCGCGCATATATCATCCGCTCGATTCGGCACCTAATGGCCGTTTCGATCTTGGACGTGTGTCCCTTTTGCTTCTCGAAATCGTTGCTTTTCCGCGGCGAGCTTCCTCGCCCGAATCTTCTCTCGTACACGCGCGGTGTAAAAATATTTTTTTTTGTCTGATAAGGTTGTGTTCGAAGTTGACAACAACGAGGAAACGAGGACATATGTACATTTTTTTTTTTTTCGTTTTGAGAAGCGCCGATTACGTCCTAATAGATGTGTTTCATCGGGCGGACGAGTCGGGATGGGCCGCTCTCTATTTCGCGACGAAAGGATCCGGACAAGTGGCCGGGAGGAAGAGAAAAGGTGCCAGGTCGATCGAACGAAACTGCTGCTCCGGGCAAACAAGAAGCCGGCTGCTGTTCGCCGGTGTATACGCAACATAGTAGCGTAGAGAATGAAAAGACCGGGGCGCATCCGAGCATAAAGCGGGAGAGCGAGCGAGCGAGATATTGCCGGTCGAGGGACACAAAGCGAAAAGAGATTCAACTGGCGATCAGATATCGACGAAATCGAAATGAAAACCAAACAAGCCCACCTCCCGCCAACTCGGTCCGCATCCGTTCTCCTCCGCGCGCACCTCTCGCTCGGGCATCGATAATTGATAGAATAAATTAAATCATTTGTCTTGGTGGGAAATTAAAAAGGTAATTTATATACACGGATAGCCGGGGCGTACCTGGGTCGAGCTTCGACTGAGAAAAGAGAGGGAGATTCTCTCGGAGAAACGCGAAGAAATAAGAGAGAAAGAAAGAGAGGAAGGAGACACACACCTACACAACGTTTTGTTTCATCGTTGGAGCATTAGTAGACGCGCTGTAGAAACCGTTCTGCATCACTTCGGAGAGTTCACCACGAGTGATGGTGATCACCGGAGGAAGAGAAGAAGTGTGGCGGATGTAAGACAGAGAGATGTATATATGCAAAGAGAACGGAAAGAAAGAGAGCGGAAGGATGAGAAAAGAGAGAGAGAGAGAGAGAGAATACTATACGCTATATGGATAAATCGTTTTGTTTTTAACTCGCTCTTTCGATTTATTCCTCGCTGATGAATCAGATGTGGCTTTTTCTCTTTCTTTCCCCAACCGAAGGCGAGATTACTTTTGTGGGCGGGTCGCTTTCTGTCAGTGCCTCCGAGGTTTACCATCCAGATATATAAAGAGAAAGAAGAGAGAAAGAGAAAGAAAGAAAGAAAGAAAAAG
Source organism: Pseudomyrmex pallidus (assembly GCA_014825455.1). NCBI lineage: Eukaryota > Metazoa > Arthropoda > Insecta > Hymenoptera > Formicidae > Pseudomyrmex > Pseudomyrmex pallidus. Next base: position 147,893 of record QVNV01027068.1, read on the forward strand.
AGAGATTCTCTCTCATGTTTTACGTTTGGTCTGTCTCTACTACGTAAGCAATTCTCGCGCTACCCGAGAGTTCTTCTACCCTTCTTGTCTTCCTGATTTGATGTAAATTGGAACATGAGAGAGTAGCGATGGTACCGATACCCTCTCTCGCGCGAGAAGTATCAGATACTCCCGAGCACGTGTTTCAATCTTTAGCGTTTGTACTTCAGCGGCGCAAACACACACAATTCGCGTATGATTGTTCCTTTTCAACAGGTAGTATCGACGGAAAGTAAAATAAATTACGCGTCGAGAAAGACTTTCTTTCTTCTCGAGGTTTTTTGTTTTTTCTTGTTATCGCGTCATCGATCACAAGCTGTCACTTTGATATAAAATTTTCTCGCCGCTGTTTCCAATTCTCTCGCTAAATTCGTAATGAAAGGTCGCTCGAAAGGTCAAAGCAAATCGATAGAAGACGACGAATTTATTCTCTTCAAAAATACACAAGCGAGATGCGAATCTCGCGCTTATTAAGAAGAAATAAATCCACGGTTCAACAAGGATCGTAAAATGGTCAAGGCGGAGCGCTGCCTCCTACAAGGCTTCTCGACAGAGGCGGTCTCGAGGCGCGCGAGCTCACGTGTTTGAAATTACAATAAATATTGAGCGCCAATTAGGAGGGATGTTTTCACAGATGATACGCGCGTCTAATATGTACCAGCCGTGATGTAGCAGCGAGAAGGAAAAATGGGCGGAGGAAGAGAGAAGGAAGAGAAATCGTACCGCCGCGATACTGTTGTCATCATCATTATCATCGCACAATCTCCTGAACGCAACTCGGGCAAACGCGGCGCCTGAGACGATATTGGTTTAAGCGTATCACATTCCCCGCGATATTGCCGATAAATAACGCGAGAGAGAAGCTTCCTAAACGTTTGCGAACCGACGACGACGACGACGACGACGACGGAGGTGGACGATCTTCGTCCGGTTTTAAGGAAGAGAAAGAAGGCGGCTGCACGGAGGGCAGGTCGGAGCGAGAAGGAGTTATACGTGCAAGAAAGAGGATAACGAGAGCTCTGCTTTGACGGGGCCCCGATGGTCGGCCATAGCCCGGGCTGTCTGTTTTCTCAGGCAACAACAGAAAACGAAATATATGCGCGCGAAACGCAACACGTTCCCTTTCTCTCTCTCTCTTTCTCTCGCTCTCGCGTCTCTTCCTACTTTACTTCATTCTGAATCCTCTGCTTTCTGTCTATCCGCAATATCGCGCCGCGTCTCGTCTTCGTTCTACCTTCGTTCTATTGGGATGCAAAACGCGAACGAACATGCCGGTTGTTAAATTTGGTCTTCAACCGCGGACACGGACCCTAAGAAAGGTGATAGGTGCAATGATATCTCTCTCTCTCTCCCCCCTCTCTCCCGTGCGTGATTTAATACAACATTTATTATCGAACATTGTATCGACTCGACAAAAAAGTGCAAGAGGATACAAAAAACCAATACATATAATTAAACGTTTGGACTCGAGCGTCAAGCTGTTGACGTGCGCGATGATACACGCGGACGGATAAAAAAAAAAAAAAAAAAAAAAAAAAAAAAAAAAAAAACGGAATGACTTGATACGGGACGTGGTCTCTCGCGTTTTATATGAGCGCGCGAGTAGGAAAGCAATATCGCACGAAAAAGCTAAAGAGCCGGGCGCGCGCAACAGGAAAAATAAAGAGCCCGCGCCCTCGAGAAGCGGCAGCGAAGGACGATTTGTTCGCGCCGCGGGAGTTCGGCTTAACGAAAATAAGCTAACTTCTCACATAATTCACTGGGGACTTGGTCCCGATGCCTAAGGGCTCCTCTTCCTCCACCGCCATCACCACCACCTCCTCCTTATCCTCCTCTTCCTTCACAAAACAACCGAACGAACGAACGAATACAAATAGAAATCATTAATGGTTTTGTTTCGAGACCTCGTGAGTTCTCTCTGAGTTCCGAGCCAAGATGAAACGATAATGATTCGTTAATGATTATACTGCGTGCCCTTACGTAGTCGCCACGGGAATTCGATTTTCCGTTCGTAAGGTGTAAACGTGAGAGAGACGGACGGATGAGTGCAAGATGCTTCTCGGCTGCGGAACAATCGGGATTTCACGCGGATCGAACAACATTCGTCTCGACCGAAACATTGAGCTCACGGTACGTAACAGACAGAAAGGAAGTCAGCAGGTAGCTAGGCACTTAAAAAAAAAAAAAAAAGAGAAACAACTCATCGCGTCGGCTTTTCTCAACGCGAATACGTACTTCGAAAGAATTTTAAACTGCGCGCATTTAATAAACGAGAGGCACACACAAACACGCGCTGCATGTGGCCTTCGACGTGATAATTTCTTCGTGAATGGATCTGTCCTCGTTTGTTACAGTGTCAATTTAATCTCGGTTCTTCATTATCGGATTATATCACGCGTTCATTTAGGTTAAATGTGAAATATGTGATATGTAACAATAACATTACAACTTCTACGTAAGAGATTTCTTTTTTTTTTTTTGTTGTTGAAAACAACAACTGATTTTTTTAAAAAACGCTTTTGAGCGCTTTAAAAACATTTCGCGCGCTTTTCGTTTCGGCTTCTCGACTTTTGCACATCTGAAAATGATCGCTGGATATATTCGGGCATACGGTCGTCAACCGTGGGGGCCTGCGAAGTAGCGTAAGCGCGTGAAAGCATTTCTTCTCAGCAGCCAGTTGGAAACGTATGTAGCGGTGCGGAGAGAGCGTCGTCGTATCGATCAATGACAAAAATGTTTCGAACAATACGACCCCGTTTCTTTATTATAGTCATCAGTCATTCGGTATAAATATTAAATTCGCTAAAAAAACTCGCGTCGACGGGCCACGGGGAGGTGGGGTCGAAATTGCACCGTCAGCCTGCGGCATAAAGAATACATGAGAGAGCAGCTGACCGATATCGTCGATCGGGGAGGGGTGTGTCGATCTCCGTGGATTCTGTACGATCTGAAATCAACTTTTGCGATTGCTATCTGATAAAAAGGGATTGCGCGTTGTCACGACGCGAACACAAGGAGAGACGGAAGCTCAATTTTTTCTCTTTCTCTCGCTATACATATATATATAACTTGAGTTTTATTAAAAACACATCCCGTGTAATTTAAATTAATATGTGAGTTAAATTATATTCTAGTGCGTATGTGGTTTTTCTATCAAGATATAAATTGTTTTTCGTCAGAATGTGGCGAGTTTGAGATGATTTTAAAGGAGCGCTTTAAAGGAGAACGTTTTGCTCGTACCGAATTCTCGAAAATTTATTGTCGCCTATGTACAATAACACACGCAATCGATCCCGGTATCCGTCTCAGTAGTTCGCGATTCGTTGCGCTAACGTATACGGATGAATCGAGTACGACGGCAGATTTTTCGATGGTTAGGAGGTCCCGGTAAATTGTATCTAAAAGCAACTGTCGCGTCTCTCCTTCACACCGAGTCCTCTCGAGACGAAGGGGAAATCATTGTGGCCAACTAGGAACAAAAGACATTTCAAAAGAAGTAGCCGAGGGAACCCATTGTCGTGAGAGAAGCTGTCGTTTAGCGTTCGGTAATGAAGAATATTTGAGAAAGAGAGAAAGAGCGAGAGAGAAACACAAGAGGGGAGGATGCAAAGAGCGCTTCCGAGAGAGGAAACAACGAACGTGTCCAGACCGCAACTAAACGCGCGTTCTTGTTCAAGCACCTACGAGAAGAGGCACTTCGGACATTACCGGGAAGGATAGCAGGATGCCGGCTGTTCTCTCTTGTCTCGACTAGACAATACGATTCGATCCTTTGCGATTAACAGCTTTGTAATTATTTCAAACGCGTCAGAATGAATCGCGTATATAGTTCGCTCCGAATCGAAAAACTTCTTCCCATTTCTTTCTCTTCATCTTGGATATTTAATCGCGCGTTTTCGGAACGGACCAAAGAGACCTCGCAACTCCCTCATTTTTATCATTGCTTTTTTTTCAAATTCGAATCGCGCAAAAGTCTTCGGTGTGTTTATTCCGCGACGCGATCCACGTACGTTTCCCCGCGATAACCGGGGATTTCACAGCGGCCGATGATGGCGGGAACACATTGAACCGACCTCGCTCGAGAAACGACGCACCGTAATCGTTTCAGATAGAAAACAGGAAGCGCGCGAGGCGCCTTGATCGACGAGCAGATGAGCGAGCGAGCGAGCGAGCGAATATATGTGTGTTCCTTCTCCAGCGTCTAACGCTAGGCAACACGCTAAATAATCGCTTCTGTAGGCATAAGCGAGCACAATGGTACTCGGCATTAATTAACGTACAAATTAGCATCGCCGGGGTTAGCGAACAGCAGTGATTACGTTTTAATGATACCAAAGCCGTCAGCGGCGACCGCTTGCGCGATTCTTCGCGTTTGTGTGCGTTTCAGCAGCACAGGATACAGAGATATACCCCGAGAATCACCTGTCCCGCGCTCTGTTTTATTTCTCGGGTTTTTTTTTTTTTTTTTTCATTAAGGGACACGGTTGCGCACCGAGAACGAAGAGAGAAGGGGAAATTGACAGACGGAAGTGAACAAAGAAGAGGAGGGAAAAGAAAAAGAGGGAAGAAGAGACGGAGAAACAAAGAAAGAGAATTAACATATAAATTAAAATTTTATGAAACTCGAAAACTTGGAGAGAGAAAAAAAGAAAGAATTTTTCTTGACTTATTAGTTTTTTTAACGTACAACGTTAACTCTCCTCGCGCGTTCGTTGCTACATCTATTCTTTCGTCACTAATATCACACCCATAACTTTGCGCCTTGCAACTATTTTATCCGAGTTTCCAACTAATCGCAATGTGTCATTTTTCTAAAAAAAAAAAACAAAAAACAGCAGCGATGTTATTATACGCGCTAGTATTCGCTCTTGTTAGTTTTTATGTTTTTATGTTTCTCTCCCTCGAAGTCGAGGAGATATATATATGTATCTCTGTACTCAATTTTCTTCTTTCTCTCCTTCTAGTTATGAAATATCACGGAAACTGGTGCCCGAGGCACTATTTCAGTTTTACTGCAAGACGCTAATTGCGCTAATTCGCATGTAGCGCAATCGTAGCGTTAATTTTTGAATTGCCTATTACATTCACTGATCGCGCACTGATGGATTTCTTATTTTTTTTTTTTTTTGTTTTTGCATCGAAATGTCTCCGCGCCTATCTTTCTCGTCAAAACCCCGGCGAAAATTCCGAGGTGTGTTAACGTAAAGTCACTGTCGACGCGAACATTACACACACATTACATTTTGACTTAATCCAAGATACATTCTTCCTATCCCCTCGGTCACGCTCTCGCGCGCGTAACATGCCGATGCATTTGCGGCACGTGGTGCACGCAAGACGTTTCGATTCACTAAGGCACAGTTAAACGCACGCAATCGATGCGAATAGTCTGACGTATGAGACTTTGCGTATACGGTAACGTTACATCTCTTTTGCGTAATTATACATATTTAGTTTACTCGATCTCTTTAAGCTTTAATGTAATTTAAATAACACTTGTTGATCTTTAGCGTTGTTGTTTCGGCGCGTGAAAAAAAAAAAAAAAAAAAAAAAATTATATTCATTTATCTCTTCCAGACGTTGTTAAATACACGTATAATGGAGTCATCACCGTACCCTAATAACTGCGCGCTAATAACGCAGCTAATCTCGAATCGTGGCGCGAAAATGTAACACGCTTAAAATTATTTTCTTACGTTCGAATACGTATAATATATATATTGCATATATACATATATATACATATATATATATATGTATATATTTGACTGATAAGTACGCTATCAAGTGCGAGCGCAACGAAGTTCTCTCTTCTTTCCGGAACGTACGATGCGTTCTTAATTAGTTTCCTCACCCTCGACATTATAATACGCCTAGCAAAGTCGTTAATACGCGAGTCGTTAATATAGCGCGGAGAGCGCATTAGCGCTGCACTCTTTAAGCTTTCGTGCGTTCAGACATTAGCATACATACGTGTCCATATGTACAACGACGATGCGGTTTAGTTCCTCCTCAAAATAGACGTAGCGCGCATATACAATGAAAGAGAAAAATCTCACTATTTTTCACAAATTTTCTCTCTTTATCTCTCTCTCTCTCTCTCTTTCCCTGTATGTGTGCCTTCGTATTACTTTTTATTCCGGAAGTACTCGTTACGTACGCGTTTCGTATACATATTACATGCGCCGCAGCTCGGAATTTGTCTTCGCTGAAAATATCGATCGCGCATACAGTTTGGTATCAAGTTAAAGCGCCATGCTGAAATGGGCGCAAACGAGAACTTCCGTTTTCACTCGCCAACTTCGACGACTTTGCCGCATCAGGAATACATACCATGAATCATTAAGGAACTAGATTTTAGATACTGAAATCGCGAAGCGCGTCACGCTTTCCTTCTATAAGTATCCGCGTGTATATTTTTCTTTCTTCCTTCGCTGTACCGAATTACGGTTTGAACTGCATGTATTCGAGATCTCGTCGCTCTTCTCTCGCAGAGAGAATCCTTACAAGATAATTAGCGTTCATTATTGTTCTCGGTCTCTGACGAGCTACTTTTTCCGTGATTTTTTTTTTTTTTTTTTTTTTTTCGCAAACACAACGCGACAGGAATACGCGCCTTTACACCGGAGAGTTGTGTGTGTGTGTGTGTGTGTGTGTGTGTATATGTCAGCGATATTGCGCTACGTATATGCATTATGTATGTTGGCTTCTCTGGCACAGTTCATCGTGCACGAATCTCGACAATGTCCTAAAGGGAATACGTCGTGGCGTTGACATTTTCACACGCGTCAGTTTGTTGCATGTAAAAAAAAAAACTTTGCGAACAATCAGATGTACTTTTTCACACGCGCCGATTTGTCCGTTACAAATAAAAAAAAAAAAAAAACAAAACTTTGCGAACAATCAGATGTACAAGATTAGCCAGAAATAAAGATTAACGAGAAATAAAAGACACTACGCGTTGTTAGAGTCGCGTGTAATTTTGTTAACGCGAGAGATGCGCGCCCCATGTGAGAAGGAAATCCCTCCACTCCAACCGCGAGTGAATAAATCGTTCGTAGTTACACGTTGCTTTTTCCATTTACGTCCATCCGCGCGCGTACATACGTACGAGTCACTTATAAGATCTCCTCTTTCTCTCTCTCTCTCTCTCTCTCTCGCTCTTTTAAACACGACAGAATTCAAAGAGGAAAGGAAGGGAGTAAACCGTAAATAATCCCACGGGTACGGATAATGGCAATACTTGAGCCGGCGCGGATATCGTGATTGTACGTGCGACGCGCAGCTATTTACCCGCGCTGCGACGACGCTTATTCGACTTCGGGATTTCACAGATAGATACTGTGTTATTATAGGCGCGTTCGTGTTTTTTTTTGTTGTTGTTTTTTTTTTTTTTTCATTTTTATCCGACGCATGGCGCCGGATGCTTATCGGCGATGCATTTTTCCGTTGGAAACCGCGGTAAACAGGCTGCTGCTATGTAGCTGTACACGTACGAATAAGTTTCGAGAATGCGCGCGCGTTGCCGGATATATCGTATTACGCGCCTCTGCGCGTTGAATAACGCGCGCGTTCGGTATTTCAATCGTCTCTCGATTTCAGTGTAAACTTCCTCTGGGAAACACTTCGAAAGATCAATCTTTCTTCGGACTGTCTTTAAACACGAGCCAAAAACCGTGACGTTGTATTTGTCAAGTCTCGAATTATTGTAAATTAATTGTTGTATTTTTTTCTTGCTTTTTAAATTAATGAATTCCTGGCTAATAATATCGCTTTTCTCTCGAATAACGCGATGTTTTTGTTGGACGCCTCTATAGTCTTCGCAAGCACGGGTTTTGGATTCGGAGGTGCTAGCCTTCTGCTCTCGCGTGGTTTGGCCTCACCATCTCCACACACTGCTCTCTTCCAATCGGCACGGTTGACCGTGTCTGAAAGGACGCCGCACTATCCTCTCTCTCTTTCTCTCTTCTCATCAGTGTGCGCCTCTCGTCGTTGTCGTCGCATAATCGCCCCGCGGGTGTCATCTCGCGTTTAAAGAGGCGCCCGATTTCACGCCCTCGTCAATCGCCACGGGTGGTCGACATTCGGTTGCGCGACACAGTCCTCATCCGGGGCGACGGCTAAATGCATTTCTAAACCTTCACAGAATCCGAGGTGGTGTAGGATCCTAAAGAGAGCGAGAGACGAAGAGAGATGGAGAGACGAAGAGAGGAAGACTATTGCTGCTACCGTTTGTTGTCTCTGTCGTCGTTCCATCTGCTCTTGTCTCTCTCTCTCTTTCTTTTTCTCCCCTCTCTCTTCTTTCTCTTGCAAATATCTCTCACACGCCCCGATTATCGCGATAAATGGCAGGATTTTACGCATCCTCGAATTATCTCGGATACGCGACAAGAAAGGACTCCAGCAGGAGGGCGCAACTACTACCGGTGCGCGCATAAAGCTTCGGTGGTAACCTATTTGATATATTGTCATTCTTTATATCTGTTCGGTTTTTATTACATTTTTTTTTTTTTTTTATATAATCTCGACGCGAAACTCTTTATACCGCTTCCTTGTATCGATTGCGTGAAAAAAAAAATTATACATCGTTGGCTGGCTTCCTTAATAGTGTTTCGCTGTGTAACTGAAATTGTCGTCGCGGGATTGTTACGCGTATACGCATGTCGCGGACGTGTATTACGAACGTCCGCTTTCCCCTGCTCGATCCCGGGGACTTGGCGCAATAATCGCGTTTAAAACGCATTCGTTTCAATCTCTCTCCCGGTCGCAAGAGTTTCCTCTCCTTGCTCGACTGGGCGAGAGATGAAATGGAAATGCAATAAAAAGTTGTAATCGAGAGTCGGCTGTATATAGTATTTCAGAGATACCCAGGGGATGCGGGCGAGCTCTCCGAACAAAAGCCGGCGAAGCTCTCGTTTCGCTTCTTCTTCCTGCTCTCTTTTTTTTTTCGTCTTCTTCTTTTTCCCTTTCTCGCGAAGAAAAGAGTGAACACGCATTCGATACGGAATAATGCCGGAGTGTCTTATTATTCCAACACGAGCTCTCTCTCGTCTAAAGAGGTTCAATTTCTGCGAGTTAATTCTCGCAAATGGATCTCTTCTCCTCGTTGCTTCTCGCAAACGAGGTCTCGTTCTTTTTTTTTTTTTTTTTTTTTTTTTTTTTTTTTTTCAAACTTTTATCACACCGTCCCGGAAAACAGACAGATTGTGATCTTATTCCAACATAATGTTTCCACGATTGCGTTTATCAAAGACAATCGAGATAGAGCGAGAGGAGGAAGCTCGACCCGGACGAAATAGATATCTGTGTCTCGTCGCGCTCGTCTCAATTTGGCCTCCGACGTGTCGCTGAGATATAAAAAATCGTTTCGATTGCGCGGTGAAAGGACAAATCTCTGGCCCTTCGGTATCTCGGTTGGTCGAATCAATTTGTCCGAGTCGAGGGACGATCATCCAGGATTGAAATATCCTGGACGTGACGACTCTCATCGCACGATATTCATCGGGGAAATAAAATACCTCGCATATTTTCATACGCGTCATCATCGAACCGGAAGTATATATACATACACATACATACACTTACGGATCTTCGCGTGTTCCTTGGAACACCGTTCTCCCTGACCGCAGCGAGGAACGACGTCTGCGGAATTATAACGCGGCGACGGCGGTGTGCAAACGAGTCCGGTGTTTTCAGTAGTAATTTATTCGAGGCCACCCCGTAATTAGCGGGGACGACCCGACGGGCATACTATTCCCACTCCTGTCGCGTTCCCCGGATTCCATTTATCACAAATCAGCAGCTGCTTCGGATACTCGTGGCCCCGCTTGTGGTGTGCTGTCATGGTGTCGGACATGACGTTCTGATAAAGCTTGTAAGCGAAATTAGAGAGTGAGTTTTGTTTTTACTCGTTACTCACCGATATATATTTTGCCCGCTAATTGAAAGCGGAATGCCGGCGTGTCTTGTCATCCGTCGAAATATACGTACGCCGGAGTGACAACGGAATAGCAAAACGGACACTTTATATTTTTGATATCTTGTTGTTAGACATCTACACGTTATAAATAGGAGTATCGTGTATAAGATTCGTGTGAACCCAAACGAACGATCGCAGTTGAGTCAACTCGACTTCTATTATCGCGTTTGCGATAATGGCGCGACAAGAGTACGCGCGTATGTACATACGTAGTTGAGCGCGGAGACATTTGTACATCCCCATCCGTTTCAAGCGCTACGCCAGCTCGAGCTTATCGAGGGTGGATCAGAGCTGTGTAGAATCGGTGGTATATAGGATCAGCGGGCAGGATCACGCGCGATCGCGCCCGGTTGGGAGTGACGAGGAATCAGGACGAGTATCTCCAATTTCCTCCCGTATTTCCCTCCCCATTTCTCGCTCACGCCGTGCCGCGGATCGACGATTCCCCGTTTCTACGTTTCTCTCTTTGGCGCGCAGAGAGCAACAGCAACAGGTGTCCGCGGGGACATTCGCAGAAACTGCGAGGGATGCGAGAGGGTGGAAACGACGCGACGGGCAACGTTGAGGGCAACTGAGCGCTTCGAGAGAGAGCAAGGGAGAATTCCTCCTCTTTATTTATGAGCTTTTTATTCGACTTGTTGAGCTCTCGCTTTCGCTCTCCTTTTTCTCTTTCTTTTTACCTCACTTCCTCTCTCTCTGTGTCTCTCTTTCTCTCGTCCTCTCGACAAACGTGAGTCCAGAGAGACAGAGAAAGAAAGAGAGGTAGAATGGGAAAAAGGGCGGAAAGTGCGCGTGGCGGCACTTCTTCGCCCGAGAAAAAAGGGTGTCGGAAATCACTCCTCTACCAAGGGGCTAAAAAAAAATGCGACATTTTTCCGCGCGTAGAGGGAACGTATTTGCCAATTTTTCGCGTAAAGAGACGAAGTGACGAAGTCGTTTGTCATAAGTCAAACGTAATCCGTTGAAACTGCGGTCAAGCGTCAAGATGCAATTACACATAAATTGTTCCAAGACAATAACGTGACAATAATTTATGTAACATTTAACGTTAAGTTGAAAATTTCGTCGGAGGAGTTTTAATTAAAAATTTGTCGGCACGCGCAATGCGAAATTGACAAAAAAGAAAAATTTGCGACTAGCGCCGCAATGTCGAGTCGTTTCGCTCGACCCAATTTTCCGAATACCAAACAACACACGTACGTCTTTTAACGACGCGACGTATCTCTTACGGCTTTCTCGCAATACCGAAGAAATAAAGATAATAAAACAGCCGTCTTTTGCAACAATGTTATATTATTCGCGAGATGTATCCGCGCGTAAAATAAATGTCGGAGAGAATCTTCACCGCACAGAGATCGGGAGGGAAAAAGGGGGAATATTAAATAAATATAAATTCTGCGCGTCTCTCTAAACGAAGCGGCGGCAAGATGCGCGATCTTTTAACGATGCTGTGCGCTATCGCGCGCGCGCTCGCACAGATGTAATAAAATTTTCAACTCTCCGTTATCCGGAATCGCCGCTATGAATCTCGGGAGAAATCAAGCACGCCGCGCGTTCGCGTAGCCGCATCAGCGCCGCATTCAGGAGTCGGGTCCGCCAGATCGTGACAACGATACCGATCCAAACGCCACCGACAAAAGCCAGCCAGGAGAGAAAAAGAAAAAAAAAGGAAAGAGAGAGAGAGAGAGAGAGAAAGAAACAACCTTTGGAATCCCACACCGGTTACTTGGAAGAACACTTCTCGCACAGTAGTGAAGCCGAGTAGTCCCCTCTTCTATCTCTTTCTCTCTCTTCGGTTTTTCTGCCTCCTCTCCTCTTGTGTATATAAGTCCATCGGGTTTCAGGTATTATAACACTTAGCCGCCGCTGCCGAGGTTTTCACAGGTACACATATATATTGTATATACACTTACATCCCTCGGCGAGGCGCGCGAGAGAAGATAGATACGATTTAGGCGTAATCCGTCAAAGAGTTCTTTCAACGTCCGCCAGAACGTTTTATCTATGATCTCCATTAAAGTTCAGTTAACGCCCTCTTGACCGTCTTTCGCGTCTCGTCCGGGGAACCCCCTTCGTCTTCTTTTCCTTCTTCTTCTTCTTCTTCTTCGCTTTCTTTCTCCGTCACCCTACAGCCGCCACTCCGGTTCTTCACGAGAACACGAATACGGATTTCTTACCGGGAGAGAGTTTCTCTTCTCCCTCGACGATTCCTTTCAAACGCATTTTCGCGCATACGGGTGTACTGTTACCATTTTGTTGTTGGAATTCAACACATACACGCTACGGAGGAAAGCAGCGCGTGTTTCCCCTTACGTACGCTCCTCGTACACAGAAACAACGTTCGTGATTCGAGTAAAACTTTCGTTTTTATTTACAAGACCACTTTCGACATTTATGTTTCTAATGTCCCGGAATCTTTAATATATATGTATATATATAAATGTGAAAGTCGAGAGAAATATATGTGTATTTCTCGAGTTTTTGTAGAAACGACATGCGTGTATCGCTGTAGATGGAAAGTCTGGTCAGTAATTTATCCGCGATGAAATACGAGAAACTGAATAATCGGTTAACTGCATTCTGACGTCTGTAAGACAGCAGCAGCAACAACAACGACCTTCTTTTATCGGAGATTTCGCTTCCGAGATATTTTTCATATTCACCCATGTGGACGTTCACACAGCGCTCGAGCGTGCGCAATAGAGTAGTAAAATTATACGTAATTTCTGTGTATAATCTCTCGCTCTCTCATACAAAGTGGCGGCCTGTTTTACGCTCATCACCCGTTTTGTTTTCACCGCGAAGAACATTTTAACGACGGGCATTAAAACGCGCGCGTTTCTCTCAGCCGCGACAACCGCGCGCGAGATCGCCGCGCGGGACACGCGGCGTATTATATAAAGTATAAGCGCGCGCGTACCGAAAACAAAATGCGCGCGATATTCGGCGCGCTGACACAATGGCGAGGTACGTATCGTATAATTAAAACCTCCTGAATAAAGCAAAACGCAATCTTCCGGCGGAAGCGCGTCGTTTAATTTCACGTTTATTACGTCGCGAACGCGTGCGTGCGAGCGTGTGTAAGCTCCTGGCGGGGGGATGGGGAGGTAGAGATGTGCGCGTCTCTCAGAGCGCGCAACCCTTCCTTCTTAGATGTAGTCTCCCCTTGAAAGCTCTCCTCGCCGTCTCTCGCCCTTCGACTCGACACACCAACTCCACTCGTTCGCCCTCTACTCGAAAACGTATCGGGTTACCTCTACCATAATTCCGTTAATTATGATTTCGTAGTATGATTTTATGTCGGCTCGAACAAGCGCGCGCAAACGAGTGTGTGTGTGTGTTGCGACTCTCTATCTCTCCCCCCTGCCTCCGTTGGGAGAATTATTATTTGACGTGCCGCCGCCTGTAACGTATATCGTTGCTGTGTAACGCGAGTAGACTGTGTACCGCGAATGTCTGTACTGCTTTCTGCAATTTTTATCACCGAGCTCTCATAGTCACGTATTCCGGTCTGACGATTGCAACCCTTTAACGAAGAAAAAACTATAAAAATATATCGTGTGATGGAGAATCGTCGGTAAATTTCTTTCTCTGTGGTTTCGATGATTCGCGTGTCTAAATACGTAAATAATACGCGCGTAATAATAGTTCGATCATGTGGGAAACTACCACGTGGGAAACTGGGAAAGGAGGTGATCGTATCAGGCGTAACAGACGACGGTAGGTGGTGCCAATTTAAACCTCATAAATGCAAAATCGCGCGATGATTGCGTTCATAAAGGTCTCGCTCTCCTCCGCGTTGGATCCGCGTGGCGGGCGTCTTGGTGACCTCCTCCGACGCTTCCTTGCCGGGGATAATTTACATTGATATTTATGCCGTGTCATAACCGAGTCTTCGCTAAAGGGTTGCGGATTCGTAGGTACAGCTAATCCCCGCCGTGCCGGGGGGTTGTTTTAATTGAAATCTTAGTCGGTACCTCGGCAGATTCTGCGGAGGGCGAAAGACGATGCACTCCATCGAAAAGGGGTTAACGTGGGAGCGTTACGCGTGCCTGAATCGCTTCGCCGTCGGCTTACTCCGAACATGCGCTTATACGAACGCGGCAAAAATTGACTTTCGCACATTAATCAAAATACAGACATTTATACATCTTAATTTCAGACCTTAAAAAACGTAACACATTAAACCGGAACGGTTTCTCGTCGTTGGTTTTTTTTCGTTTCTCTTTTGATAATCTTGCGCTACGCGGCGCGCGGAGTATATACATGAGTAATTAATGATGCTTTTTGCTATTTCCGCGCGGTCGTCGCGCTCGACTTTTTCTCGAAACGACGAAAGTTGAGCAATTCCGCGAGATCGTGTCGCGCGCCGAAATGTCAACCGCGAGACCACTAAACCGAGAGAAACTTTTAATTCGTTCATTTCGTTGGGCTCAAAGGGTCGGCGAATGAGACTTATTAAAATTTATACGAGCGACTCGGCCGGTCCGCGGTCTCCTTCTTCCTCTTGAATCGTGCACAGTCCGTCGCGTATTCTCTTGTAAGATTTCTTGTATTTCCGGAGAAACAAGACGAGGACCGAAATGTCTTTGCAAAGACTCATTTTTGTGGGTGCAATTTTTATCAGGGAGATCTTCATGTATTCTTTTTGTGACTCGAAATTTTTTTTATCTTCTCTTCTCTTCCCCTCTTCCTCTCTTTCAATTAAAATCCCATTTTTACTATGAGAATAATTGAACGTCGCGGTCGAGAAAAGTTTCTTCTTCTTTCGAGTTTTTTCTCGAAAAAATAAAAACTGTCCGAATACAGTGAGTTAAACTGTTGTACTTTCTTTTCCGCGCGCGGTGGTGTGTAATATCAGGATGTGGTAAAGGAAGACCAGGTCGGGAGATAAGATATAAAAGCGGTCTTTATTCTCGAGAAATTACACTTTTACTTTAATCCACGGGCGACTCCGGCTGGAAGCAAAAGGTTTGCGTTTGCATCGACCCATCCCCGTTCTCCTCTCCCTTCCTGTTTTCTTGTTCCCTGTACTTTCTCTTTCTTTTCGGGTGGATCTCTCTTTTCGAGCGTACTAATACTTTTCAAGGGGTTAAAATCTAATTCCTGCAGCCCTTTAACGCGGCACAACCCCTCGTATAGTTTCCACGCACAATCGTCCGCCTTTCTCCTGTTTTTTTTTCTTTTTTTTTTTTTCCCTCGCGTCGTCGACGCGGCGAGAAGACGCGCTTCGCTCCCAATAGACATAATAAAAACGCCATCTGAAATATGCATCCCTTAATAAAACTGTCCAATTAGCTGAGAATAGAATTAAGTATTTAGGGGGTGTCGGAGAAGACTTTTACTCGGTTCTCAGGTGCTCTCGCAAAAACCCTTTCGCGAAAAGATTAGGTTCCCCTTTGACCGTCACGTAGCGAGAGGGCGAATGAAGAAGTGGGAGAGGGAGGAGGAGAAGAAAGTGCGAGGAAGAAACGATATTTCGTTCTGGACAGCAGTTGAATTATTTATGACGTTGAGATTTCTTCGCTCCGGTGTTTCCTACGCGCTCTTTCTCGGAGCTGGTCTCGACTCATTATTCCTTCCGTGTTGTTGAGATTTAATCGGATTGAACAATTTTCTTAGACTCTTACACGCGACTGTAATTTATATATATAATGATATACATATAATTTTATATGCATATAATTACATTTTTTTTAAATAATGGGAACAAAAAATAGAACAAGCTAAAAAAGTTTTCAATCGCTCACCGCCGAATGTGTCGCGCGGATACCGTCGCATATAACACGAGAGCCCTTTCTTCGTGTCTCGCGTGAAATGCAAAAGGCGGAACAGCAAAGCCGAAGTGATCGATCGAGCAAGGATCGTCAGGGCTCGTGCGGCAGGGACAGAGGTCATTTATAAAATTAAATCCCTGGAATATTTCAGTCGTACAATCCCCAGTGTGGCTGTACGTAGAGAGAGAGGGCGGCGGTCAGGCAATCGTAAAAATTCCACGGGGTCTGGATGCATTGGAAATCCACGTAATTAACCGAAGGAATTTCAGAGTGTACGCCGGAGAGTCGATTAAAAACGCGAGCAACGCCTACAGTTAAGCGGTAGGGAAATTTTTCGCGCTCTCTTTCTCTCTATATTTTTCTCTTTTTTTCTCTCTCTTTCTCTCTCTCTTCTTCTCTGCCCATCCTCTTGCACCCTTCACCCTCGATACATCCACGCGTTTCTCGCTTTTTTTTCGTAGTCGCTACTTCTACTCTATACCGCGCTGTGCCGCCGTATACATTTTTTCGGTCTCGATTAAAAATACTTCGGACCAATTATTCTGCAACACCCGTCCGCCCGGTCTTTCGCACCGCCACTCGTTCGCGCTTTTTCTGCTTTTATTGCAACTTACATTTTTTCTCTTTCTCTCTCTCGGTCTCTCACGCGCGCGTTTAACTTTCGTATTTCTCGCG